>JAJKFJ010023722.1:0-13745 GCA_027382625.1 Tetmemena sp. SeJ-2015 | reverse complement strand
AACGCCTAGTATCCCCCTGGCTTAACCCTGTGACAGCTCTTGGGTCAATTAAAAGAAGGATCAAGAAGGGAGAATAAGAGCAATAAGTTAGTATCATAGACAGGCATGAAGATTTATTTAATTCCTTCTTTAAAGAAATTACCACGATACAGGACAATCAAGTCACGAACAAGTAAGCACCAAGCATTGGCTCTTCACATCAAGTCCGGGAAAAACGCTGAGCCTTGGCCATGTGTGTTTGTGAGGTCATCGTCTTGGTGTCAAGGGAATGAAACATAAGAAGCAGAGAAGAGAATCATACAAGAGAAACATACTTAAAGACAAGGACGCTAATAAAAAAAACTGCACACCTTAAACAAATCAAAACAAACAAAACGGAGTAAATAATAAGCAGCGATTTGTGTTTGCGCGAAACTTTTTTTATAAGCGGCTTTCCCACTTGTAAATATGCACGAAGAAGTACATATCTCCGGGAATGGACTATTTCAAATGAGAAGCTTATATGATCTGCGCAATTAGTAAGGGGTTTCAACTTAAGTTGATAGAGTTAAACTGTGTAATTGAATAAGCTTATTAAAATTTTGAAAATCAATCCTAAACTTATAATAACCTAATATAAATATGGAAATCATTAATAATTTATAAGAAAGATTTTACTATTTAAAAATTCACATAAGTTGCGAATCCAAGACTTCACACCCCCAATATTTCAAATGGAGTAAGTTTAGGTGGACTCTGAATCTTGTTTTCCATTTCAACATTATCTCTGAATAAACTTTATATCTTGAGAAATCTGCCTTCAACTTTACAATAAGAATGAACCTTGATTATCTTTTTTGCTTAACACCTTAATTCAAGTCAACATTTCTTTGACATTATTTCCATTTAAACTTAAATTGTAGTATTATAAAATGAAAATCATTAATTAAAATAGATTTAGATTTTGGCAAATAGAACTCTGAAATTTATTACTTATGAAAGATAAAATAACTTGATTTATATTTATTCATAGCGAGGCCATAATTAAAAAATTATCGACAGCTAAGATACTCTCATGTTTCACTTCATTAATAATTAATTTCCTTGTGACATTAGAATTAGAAAGTATTTAATTTTAAATTGAATCCTAACTATGCTATAATAGTAAATGCAATTAAGAATGGGATTGGGCCCTGTGTTCTCAAGTAGCTGTATTAACTAGAGAAGAGAGAGAAACTTTTGAATTGGGATTTGCAAAGAATGTGCTCTATATAAGTTTGGGAGGAAAGGAGTGTCCGAATTGTGGAGAGTTGGTTTTGAAAGGTCAGAATTTGAAGGACAACCGAGTCTCGTGTATTAATTGCCAGCGAAAAGGCATTGCGCATGACTTTTGCTGGCTCTGCTTGTAAAAATGGAAGAACTCCAATAACTAAAAATGTGGAAATTAGGAATGCAATAAAACCCAACTCTCTCTCATGAAACAAATCAAGTTTCGTGGACACTTTTATGACTAATAAAATCTAAATTATCTGATTTAATGAAAGAATTTTTCGACTTAAACCTATCTCATTATTAATTATAACCTTTTTCCTACTCATTCATATAAGATAAATAGCAATGATATTTTTTTATTTCATAATAGATTTGATCAATTTAGACAAATTGAAATTATAGATAACAAATATCACTCTTCCAATTATCAATTGATATATGGAATAGTTTTAATATAAAAGCTACATTTTTCTATGTCAAATTTTTATTAAGCAGTTATTTGAATTTACTTAGTATCTCTCTAGACTTTATTACTTTATGATTTGAATCTAGTTGCTGAAAAGAATTAGATTCTCTCTAGCTGCGAAAAATAAGATGGTTTTACTGATCCTTATGATAAGGCAAATGTAGTTAATGGTTTCCCTAAAATAAGAGCATGCCCCAACTGTGAAACTCTGATTGAGCACAAGAGAGGATGCCGCCACATGACTTGTACTAATGACAAATGTGTAAGCTTAAATTATGGATTCTGCTTCATTTGCTTGAAAGACTGGAAAGCCCATAATCTCTAAGAATGCAAAATTGCTCCTATATAAGTCCTCATTGAAAAGTGAGACTATAGGAAACTATATATGGTAGTCTATTTATTCAAAATCAATTACTATTTATTTACTAAAGGTTAATTTCTGATCAATTTTATGATCTATAATGACAGAAGATAGGGGATCCTCACTCCTTTCTCCCCTTCATCTTATAGAAAAATTTAGCCTCTTTCGGCTTTCATAGGTAAACTCAGGCAGCAACCTCCTTAGACAATATGCCGATCACTTCAGATGTATCAAATTAAATTTGATAGATTGCTAGAGTGTGGAGACTAACGCCATGCAAATATCTTACAAATCGCCATGTATTTCAAATGCCTGATAGATTTATTATCGTTGCTCGTAATTATAAGAATCTCTATTAGCTTCCCTGTGAGCTTCCTCTTATATCTTTTTATTCATGATGCTTTAATACAAAATGCGAGTACTCCCACATCAATGCTAATGAATATGTTTATGAATATTAAAGACTTGACTGGCTAGTTCACTAAAATTGATACAGCAAACTCAGAATTACTAGTTAAGGCACGTACCCTCATTAATTATGGACTTAAATTATATTTAAAGATCTTTTTGTGTAATGAGAGTCAGGGCTCCAAAACATGCAAGCTAGGGAAGTTGATGAATATGGAATACTTGATGTACTTCAAATGATTCTTGCTCGAAGAGTATTAGGAATTTTAAGTTTGCTGTAGGCATTTGGGGGAGATCTGAGGCAGCCAACTTCTTCAATTTTAAGATTATTGATATTCATTTATAAATAGAAAGATTTGTGAATTAATTTAAATTCGATCAGAGATCTGCATCAATTGTATTTGAAAGAATTCTGCTAAAATACTACAATAAGTTTTAGACAAACTTGAGAGGTAAGTATATTTTGATTCAGATTTTAATTAATTTGATTTAATTTACTTATTCAATAAAATTTTATAAAAGTTAGAGTGTAAACTATATTTAAATATAAACTATTATTTCATATACCGAAGGTAACAAGCTTTAATTGATTCTCTTAGGTGAGTGATCGCTCTTTATTAATCCATGCTCGAGTCAGCCAAGGTAATTTAAGCCTTTGATAAAAATCTTGTGCGAAGGAGGAGTCATCCTCCTCCGCACCATAGTTAATGTCAGAAACCAGAGCTGACTTTATCAAGGAGAGTCGACGAGTGCTTGGCACGACACAAGGTACTCAGAGTAAGCATATTTGAATGCGATCTCAGGAAATATCATAATGAATCTATTTCCAACAACTTTGCTCAAAGTTTTAAGTGACCTATTAGTAAATCAAATAATAAATATAAGAATAGAAATACTCCTTAAATTTCATTCTTCATATTTAAATGAATCGATACTTCAATTTTTGTGCATATCTACTATATTTTTTAAATAACTATTACTTATTGTCAGATAAGGATTATTAAATATTAAATTTACTAGGAGATACTAAATTAGACCCTCAAAGTAATTATAAAAGCCAAATTTCAACAAAAAAAAATGCTAAAATATTTTGAAAATCTTTTTCCTATATCGACAATTTTTGGTAAGTTTTATCCATCAAAAGATTAATATCCCTCCCTCTAACATTCATAATATTAGACAAATTGAAGGAGAAGTACGATTCACAATTTTCAACTAATGAGGAGAGGATAAAAATGGCAGTTTTATGATTTAGATTGGATAAACTAAAATAAATGCGGTGAGGGCTCTACAAGTGTGTTTCTAGCACAGCAAGCGAGGCTGTGTAATTCCACCTGCTGTGTCTGACTCACCTGCTAAATATATATTTTTTATCTTTTAAAATATAACTATATTCTATGAATTTGCTAATCGAAGAATTGCGAGCATAAAAAATTGAAGCTTTTGATTATTTCCAGGCATTAAAATTAATTACAGTTATGCAAAAGAATTGAACTTAGTGCTCCACTGAAAAAGTTTAACTCTTCGTTTGGTGAGTCTTTTCCATTGCTGCAGATCTGAATGGTAGCAATAGATGGTTCCACTCGTTTAACTTAGAGGTCAATCGGCAAAGACTATTTCGAAGAAGTTTGGGCCTCATCTATGTAATAATTTTCATCCTAAAATAATCAAGGAACCTATGAAACCTACCACTCAGTTATCTGAGATAGAGGAAGCAGGTATAAAATTCAGAGAATATGAGACAGACGTCAAGGTCACCTTCCTAGAAGACTTTAGATTGCCTGTTTAGGGTTAAAATTTAGCATGATTATAAGTATTAATAAAGAAATTAACTATACACAACTTATTTTCACTTTCTTATCATATTATGGGGTTTAGAAGTCTAACTCTTAAGATGTATTATGAAATCACTCTGTTGATAATTAAAATGTGTGCTATCCAACTCTTTAATGACCCCTCCTACATGCAATATTCAAATTCATAAAATTATGAGCTGTATAACATTGTTGAGCTCTTTCTTTCGAGATTGGAATCTGATTATTGTTATTTTTTATGCTCATACGTTCATATTCAAATTCATTAATGGTTTGAACCGTACTCTATCGATTGGCGTCCCATTTTATTTTTATTATTTTAACTGTACTATTTTGAATGAAAATTTAGTATTATACCTTATTTAATTTTATATTCTATTTAATTTAGGCTTTCTTTGATCTTTTTAATGATTGTTCCTAACGAAAATGTGAAGTTATTTAATTATTAATTATATTTTTAATCCATGATTAAAATTTTAAGAAGATATTGGATAACTGAAGTCTTAAATGTTTTGTAAATTGGAAATAATTATTGGATATAGATACTGTGGTAATGATTTATAATTAATATTAAATCACATTAAAGATTTAAATTTGGTCTGAATTCGAAATGTAGTAACAATACCGACTCATAGTTAGAGGCTATAAAGGCAATACATACATAATTATTTAAAGAATATCTCTCAATTTTACTTATTTAATATTCTACAAGTTACCTGACACAAAAAAAAAGATTAAAGTAATTATTAAATAAGATTAATCTAGTTGCATGTGTCGAATTTAAATAATTATTACCTCGTTCGGTACAGTATTAAATTCTTAGAACTGCATATCGTTCCAACAATTGCATGATAGTGCGCAGTTAAGAGATATAGGCGACACAAGTTTAACTTCAAAGCATATTTCTAAAATAAAATTAGAATTGAAAAACCAAACTTTTCTTTCCGAATGGAGACCTGGCAGTTGGCTTGCGTGACAGAGTAGGACTTTGCATGCAATAAGATATCGCATTAATTTGCTGAATTTTAGTCTTGATTAGCTTGGAGAATATGAGTAGCTAGTTATATATTTTTAATTAGGAAAGCCATTTTTAATTCAAATTAATTATTATAAGTTCAGTCCCGATTTTCAAAAACTTTTCAGTTTGCTTTTGTTAAGCCTGGACGAACGAGGACGTTTATTCCTAGAAAAATTTCACAAAAGATAATTTTACAGATTTTTTAAATCCCACAATTATAGGGAACGTTCTTCC
Organism: Tetmemena sp. SeJ-2015; assembly: GCA_027382625.1. NCBI lineage: Eukaryota > Ciliophora > Spirotrichea > Sporadotrichida > Oxytrichidae > Tetmemena > Tetmemena sp. SeJ-2015. The sequence goes on along the minus strand of JAJKFJ010023722.1, from coordinate 8,193 downwards.
AATTATGGATGGATTAGAAGCCACTTCTCTAAAGTTCAGTTAAAAGAATAAAAATTGTATCTACTTACTGAAGAAGCTGGCTTTCTAGCCAGTCGTGAAAAATAGGTGCTAGACGTATAATAAAGATGTTTGATTAATAAATTCAATGTTCGACTATATATTGTGCACATTATTGCAATCCAATCTAAATTTATGCTACTAAACGCCTACTATCCTTAAAAATTAATGACTATTTTAAATTATAAAAGTTTCTGGCCACTTCCAGTTTTAAGAATAGTTAAATTATCCAAAATAAAAAAAGATTACAAGTAATATGAGTTATCCTTGTTAAATTCAATTTTTCAAGTTTATCAAAATGACACAAATTAAATACGGGTCTTATCATTAATCTAAAGTTATCTGATACCATAATTAATTCAGATTAATTAATATTTTTTTACAGATCAGTAAAGAATATTGAAATTATTAATTCAGATAAATTTAAAGAAACAAAAATGTTGTAGGAAGTTTAATTACTTTTATTTTGAGTATAATTAACAATCCCAAACTATGGTAAGACAGTGAGAATTTGTAAAATTCATTTCTTTATTATGTGCTAGAATCAAATTAGTTACTTCAATGAAATACAAATGCTCCTTGCTCGATGACTTCATTTACACTTTGTTCAAACTTTCACAGTTGGCCTGACCAAGAAGTTTTTGCTATGGTGCCTCCAGCTTACGCAGAGCACTAACCAACTACCCGCTATTAGCCTCTAGGTAACCAGTGAATCGATTCTCTCATTGACCTTTGGTGAGGTCTCTCGGACTTTACGAGGTGAGAGCTTAAGATGAAGGAGGAGCATCAGCTTCCTTGCTAGCGACCTGAAGAATGGAGCTGGTTGCAACTGCATTGGCTAGAGCCACCATGTCCAAACTGACTGGGTTGACCTCGCAAGTTGGTTTTTGCTAAGTTCTTTTTTTGAATATGTGGGGTCGAAATCATCGTCTGACATTCTTTTTAATATTAACGCAAATATTTAAGTTTAAATTAGTTTAATGGAAGTCATTGAGTAAGGAGTATTTGTATTTTATTTAAGTAACTTATTAAATTATCGCATATAATACTTATAATCTTCCCAAATCTTAACCTTAAACTTGCAATCTCAAGTGCTCTCGGAATTTGACGTCTGTCTCATATTCTCTAAATTTTATACCTTTAAGTGCTTCCTCTATCTCAGATAACTGAGTGTTAGGTTTCATAGATTGCTTGATTATTACTCTCTAACTTTTTCAAAGGTTCTGATACCTTGTCTATCTTACAATGTCTTGAATTATATTGCATCATCTTCACTTTCACACTAATAGTATTCCTTTCATAGAATTAATATTTTGAGAATAACAATCTTTATGTTTCATTTATAAAACATGTTTAATGTTTTATATCCTTCTGAATGTGAGTAAAATTTAAGTAATAGACATCTGACTCCCGATTCTACAGTCATGGAATTAAAAAATGAGGTATATTCTTTTACAGGTATCATAATTGGAGATCAAAAGCTTGATTATTCCAGCAAAATTTTGGATTCTTCATTCGATTTCACAAGGCTCAGAGATCTTTAAGTGAAAAATAACTCTACATTAACTTTATAAGTTCGCTATAAAGGTGGAGAACTCAAATGCTAGAACTTTTAGTTAAGGGAGTAGAGTAGTGTTTTACGATGCAATCTCGTCTAGTGAGAATTAATTGGCGCATACATACTCAATAGGTTAGTAGATATTTATAGTTCAATACTTTATCCTCAATGCTAAGCCCTTTGACTATTTCTAATTAATTATATGTCACGTCCTATAATTTAATAACAGTTTTTTTTAATAAATAATAGCAATCATCTTCTTGAGATGAATGAATTTAATATTCAAATGCAATAGATGATAAACTCGTTCTTTAGGTTTGTTCTTTGAAATAGAGACGCCTTTAATCACATTATAATTGATGCTTAACCTCAACTAGAGCATACACTAATTACAAGTCTTAAGCTAAACATGGTTGTCGCAAATGAATTGGAAGCCAGAGAAAAGCAAGAGTCAAAATGTCAATTTAATATTTAAAATTGACTAATCGTAAAATATAAAATGAAAAATTGAAATATTCCTCTCTCATTGGACTTCGTTAAACATCAGTTTCATTTAAAAGCAATCAGTTGTTTACTTATATTATTATTAAACTTCATCTAAAGAGAGATTCTCATTCATATTCTTAATAATTTTAAGAAAGACAGGTAATCACATTTAAAAAAGTGAGAATAAAGAGATGCGTATTATGTACTGAACTAATATACTTAAGAATTTAATACGTGATAGAAAGTCACAGAAACTTTAATAAAGAGAGATCTGATCTTTATATAGAGATTAGTATATATATTCAGTTTTAATATAAAGACATTTAATTTTTAATGGAGGGGAAGGATGGAATATGTATGACTTCTACTACACTACCTTTTGAAAGCACTTTGTGATTTGTTCTTCTGCATCAATTTCGCTTTCGGCTACTTTGTGTTGTGGTGGTATCAACAATCCAAACTTTATTATATCAAGGGCAAGGAGGATGATTATTTCTTGAAATTGCTTTGATAGTGTCAAAAGTGTTCAATTATTCCATTTATGTCAAAATCTCATCACTTCTAGCCTCTGAAGTTTAGTTTTTTTGTCTTTTTAGTCTGCCTCTTTGTCTTGGATCTTAGCCTTCACATTCTCGATTGTGTCAAAGTAGTTTTTCATTTAAAGGATATAGTTGCTGTTATTATTGATTCTGCTGAAAGAGCTGTTGTGTTCCACATTTAAATTAACAGATTAATCAATTAAAAAACGTCATATATATTGAATCAGCAAACAAGGACTCTAAATAAATGTATTTCTAAGAAAAATGATCGACGATTCTGTATTACATTCTCTAGTATAATCTAAGATAATTTTCTTTTTAAATTAAAATTGGGGTTTTCTGAAACCTTTGAGTAAAAAAGTATTTCATTTGAGAAAAACCTTTTTCACAACTGAGAGTCACTTTTTGAAATACTCAAGCTCTAAGCCTTCTATTTGATTTCATAAATTCTTTTCACAATATATTCTACAGACGGAGGAAGTTCCAAAAAATAGCTAAATTTAAGCAATAATTTGAGATTTATAAATAGTCGTTAAAACCATTTAAGATTCAATAATTTTCTAAAAGATTAAAGATTAATTTTACAACAACAGTATTTTTTTTGTATAATTATTTGCATATACCTTTATCTTGAAATAAAAATATTTATCTTATCTATAATAAGATAAAAGACAAAAAATAAGATATTAAATTTTTCTAAAAAATATAAACTCAATTTCTTAGTTAAATGGTATTACTTTAATAACATATTTATAAATATAAGGAAGAACTAAATTAATGTAGAATTATTGAAGTCGAATCTTAAATTTAGTAAAAGATTTTGAACTTAATTATTAAAGAAGTATTAACAAAATAAAGTAGGCAAATAAAAATTAAGGTAATGTTCTTCAGCTATAAAATACTGTGAATATAGTTTTAAATATTAATTGCTTTGCTATGTCTTTTTCAGTAAGAAATCTTTACTTCTCAAATAGATTAAGTATATATCATTAAATTGCAAGTGAGCATAAGTCTTGTTCAGCAGATCCACAGAATCATAGTTAGCTGAGGCAACTCAATTGCTGTTGTCTGGTTGAAGCCATCCCTTTTAGAGTTTTGGAGAGTTTCACTCGTTCCTTTAATAGGTTAGCAGATAAAGATAACTTTAAGTTTGCATCTAGCCTCTGTCTTTGAGAATCTGCGTATTTAGAACTTTTCCTTAATATTCCAAATGAAATTTAAAGCTAATAGTATAGGATTGATGTGTATTAGGGGTTAGGTTAAATTTAATGAAATTCAAATCCTTGTAGAGAGGCTCTCAAATGAAGTCCCAGTCGACCAGGCAGTCCAAGAAGTGAAGTCAACTCCATGTTTGTGTTTTAGAATGATTTTGAGAATTAATTCGTTTTAATTATTCTAACATTGGGGTTCAAATTTAATTTCACTGAATCGCTCTACTACTACTATGACTACTACTACTACTACGACTACTACTACACTACTACTTACACCCATTCAGTGGCAATTTCCAGGGGTAAGAGACCTTGAATTTAAGTTATTCAACTTCCGCAATTTAAAACGATCCTACTCTATAAGAAGAATTCATATTTTTTTCCTTGGGTCTCTTGATTTTACTCATAACCAAATACTATTAAGCTAATATGGAAAGACAAATCACAATTAAAAAGTTACTAAACTAAAAAATAAGATAGACTCATTGATTAAGCTAATGGGCAATTTAATGAAGATTTAAATGGTTGATTATCAAGAATATTACTCTCAATAATAAAAAAAGCTTTTTAATGTAGCCAGCTTTTAAGCAAAAGTTAACCACTTTTATTAGAAGGTTATTTTACATCTCAACTTAGAAAGGCTGAGTTTTTCTTGTTTGTAAACATTTTTAAAGTTGATTTTTTATTGTTTATAATAAAAGATATAAATAAATCATTCACCAACTAAATTTTAGTAAAAATAAAAGTATGCATTAGGAGGAAATTGAAGTTGACTTAAATGTAATTCCAAGGATTTCTAAGTTTACTTTAAAGGAAAAATTAGTTTTGAGAACTAATTTGCCTTCCTTGATTGAGGAAGAATAATGATCATGTTATCATATTTTTTTGATTTTAGTTATATAATTAGTGATAAGTGCCAGTGTCTTTTTCATGCATTACCTATTTTTGTGGGACTTTATGATAAGAGTGAAAGACTATATACTAAAATTCATGTCACTATGGATGTTTTTTAAACTTAGAAATTAATTAAAAGTATAATAAGGAGTCATTAGTCTAAAACGTTGTCTCTTGAACTTAGTCTGAGAGCAATAAAAACACAAAAGCCACAAAATATTCCTAATTCAACATCTATTTAGAATATTTATTTTTATATAGAGTACTATTGGCGGTCTATTTTGAAATTAGGGACCAATCCCTTCATTTCATAAGTAAACCGATTTTATGATCATTAATTATATAGAATAAAAATGGAAGCTCTTGACCAAGAGAGAGACCCAAATAAGAATAATAATTAATAAAATTTAGGGCTTTTAATTAGATATAGGAACCTCAAGCTCTCGAATACTAAAAGGTAAATTATATTTATATTTAATAATTTCTATTTCATTACAATGCTTGCAGACTTCTTTTTAATTATTATTCAAAATTATTATTTCAAAGTCAACTCTGATGTCAGAGACTAATGCTACAAATAATTCTGCATGAAATAATCTTAGGATTATAAAATTTACATGCAAAAACCTTAGGCTTATATTTAATTTTTTATACTTAATCATTAACAAATAATTATAAGCTTATCTTATAAATTAAATAACAACTTAAATTTAGAATTCCTTATAATAAAAAGTAAAAGCAATTAAGATTTGAATTTATTCTCCCTTTTCTGAGGAATAATTATTCAGTTAAATTAATTTTTTCATGCTTTATTAAATTATTAGATTCATGAGTAACTATAATAACTATATAATTAAATTAGCCGGCCTAATAATTAAATAAGTTTTCTAATTAATTTGTGAATCTCATGCAATCTCAGCCACAAATTTTAACACAATACACATTTTAATTTAGTTTAAAGAAATAAATGGTAAACTATGTTAAATTTACAAGAATAGTTATATTAGAAGTTGTATTTATAAATAGAGGGATTTTTTCTTCATTGGTAAGAGAATATAAGTTAAAGTCTCCTTATAATTTAATTTATCTCAGAAAATAACTAATTAAGTTTGAAGAATTGATTCACATAAATGTTCCACATTATGAAGTATTTGCTAGAGAGGATGAGTATCCATTTAAATGCAATATATTAGTAAATTAATTAAAATTACAGAATGCAGAATTACTCTCCTGAGAGCTTCAATAATTCTTTAATAGTATATAGATATGTTAAAATTGGAAACCATAAAAAATGAAGGGAATATTTCAAGATAGATACCAGAATACCCTAATTCAACCTAAAGTCAAATGTCTAGAATTTAAAAATAAATTTGCATAGGTCAAATTATTAAAATTTTTAAATTCAGAATTTGCAGCAAATAATGAAATTGTATGAATTGTCGTTCTCGAACTTAATATTTGTTGTATTTATTTACTCTGTTTTTAGAGCGTAATTAAATAGGAACATAGTAGCTAAAAATTGATTTTTATTACTCTTCAAAGAGTAAATAATGAGATTATTATTTTTAATAATTAAAATTCATGGCTTTCCCTAAATTAGAGCTTGCTCGTCCAGTTAAATTTTTTTCTCTTGATGTTTTGCTTTTTTAAAAAGTTAATTTTTTTAAAAATTTCGTCGTACAAAATAATATAGAACTTGACATTTTCTCGAATCTTCCTCAATATTTAGATTAAAATCTGCTATCAGAATATTAAAAGTAGCTAAACAAGTAAAGTTATCACAAGGATATAAAATAATTTTTAAATAAGTTAAACCTAAATTTAATTTCTTTGTCTTACTTTCAATCAATCATTATTCATGTTAACTCTTTACAAAATCTTAAACTAAGTCTTTTAGAAATAAATATTTAATAAAATTCCTAGAGATTTCTCAATGGATTCATAATTTATTTTTTGATATCTTTGCTAATAAATTTAAATAAGTGAAGTAAATCGGGAGTCATAAGAATAAGAATTTATCATGTTTGAAAAGAAAAGTAACGGGTGATAATTATTAGTTATTAAATAGAAAAATATTAGGTTTAAATTAAATTTAGACACTTTATTGGTCAATGACTGATCTCTACAAAGAAATCCAATTATACATTAGATTTTTAATAATTATATATCTGATCATTAGATTAAACTCAATATTAGAATTAAACCATATTAGACAACCATTGATCTTTAATAATTAAAGCCTTAAACAGATCTCAAAATTATAATTAAGCTTTCATCTTATTCTTTGAACCCACGATTCATTTCATTTACTTATCTTTACTATATAAGTTTTGAGAGTAATAAATATAATTCTGAATTCTATTAAAATATGTGACTAATTATAATAATAAAAATTTGATGTATAATTTAAATAAAAATACACAAATACTAAATGCCCTGCAGTTTTCTAATAGGCATTAAAACCAAGAAATAAGTTTTAATATAATTATCTCCACAAAATTCCTCAATTAGAGTTATAAAGTAATACAATATCCCAAATTGTGTTACTAAATCATAGTAGGAATTTTAATTAAAATTTGAAATGGGAGCTGGAACTTCGTGGCAGTTGAAATCACAGATTCACTCCCTGATCTGCAGCTTTTTCTATAGCTTATCAAAAATTAATATGATTTTCTTCTTAAATCATCGCCTCAGCCTTCTTAGTAGCAAGATATGATGCGCACAGTCTCTTAATTTTGAAATACTTGTCTATTTTTAAGTTGTGTAGATTATAAATCTGTACTGAACGCTCCCACACAAAAGCAGCAGGAATAAAAATTTCTTAGAATTTAATGCTGAATCTACTAGTCTAATAATTAAACAATTTAGAGAAAGTTTAACAGACACAGATTTATTCAATTTTAATTTAATATCTTATTTAATTGTGGTTTTTATTAAATTCTTAGCAATAATGAAATTTTAATTTACAATTTGCTCTAAATATAAATTCCATATTTTTTCAACTTAATTTCCCCTTTATATTTCATTTAACATTAAGATCAAACAAAATTATTTTTTAGTTTAGAGATATTTAGATTCATATATTACAAATTTTATTGAACTGACAAAAAAATCTTTTTCTGAAAATTGGTAAGAATTGATGAATATAAATACTGCGTTAATGAGTATAATCTAAAATTGATTAGAATTAAGAATATAAATTTGGTCTGAATTAGAAATGTAGTCACAATTCTAGCTATTAGTAAGAGGGTCAGAAGGTTAAACATACACAATTATTGTAAGAATCAGGGGTGAAGTCAAAATTGCAAAAATAAATACAATCACAGACACTTAAAGTCTTCTCCTATATGCAGATTAAATATAGACCCGTGCCAGAATAATTGGACTCAGATCGACAGAATCTGCTTGCTCTACTCCTGATTTGACCTTGGCGGATAAAATTACGACT
>JAJKFJ010023721.1:0-13281 GCA_027382625.1 Tetmemena sp. SeJ-2015 | reverse complement strand
AATTCTTAACTAATTTTTAAGGGTGAAGTGATTAACTAATTAAGTTTTCTTAATTCATTTCTATTTCTACAATTATTAATGGAAGAAGCCAATTTCAAACACACAGCGCAATGACTGATTTTTGAACAAGATTTAGCTCGAACTCAGAGTATTTACTACTGCTCACGAATAAAGTGTACTCAGAATGCTCAGAGGAGAAAGGCCAACAGCTACATTTACAGTGAGTATGCTATCTCGAAAGTATTGAACAGTGAAGATCAATTCAGCAAGGAGAATGAGAGAATAAGATGGTCAAAGATGAGCAAAACTACACAATACAAGCACTTTCAAGCTAGTTCTACACAGAGCCTGTTCTCTCTATGAGTGCGTATATATCCTGCTTTTTGAATCTAATTGTAAATTCCTTCAAAATCAAAAAATACATCTTTATACAATTTAATTATATTTGTTTTTGTGAATTAAAATATAATTAAAGTTTTAAGAAAATTTGAGTAGTGCGTCATCACTAACTAACTGACGTCTGGGCTTTCACGGTGACGTGGCACAACTGATCAAGGAGTTACGCCTGTGAATTACTTTAAATCGATTAAGTATTATATGCCCGTTAGGGATAGTTAATTCCTAATAAATTAAGAAAATTTGATTTTTATATTCTAGTAAATTATCATAAATTATCTTTTCCTCAGATCCTCCTAAAATAATTTAGAAGTCACTTTATTATCTTTCTTTAGGAAATATTTTTTTAAAATTAAAATACTAATTTTTTAACTGTCTTCAAGTCTATTATATTTATTTTCAACAAAAGTAATAAGATTCTTTTTTTCCTATAAAGAATAAATAATTGAGTAAAATTATTAAAGCAAAATTAATTTTTAACATAAAAATAAATATTTATAAAGTTGATAAAACAAAATTGGAGTGGATTATACAATTAACATTATGGCATTTTATTAATATCTATTTGATTTACAATTCAAATTTATTCTTACTAGCCTAATTCCGAATTAATTCTTTTAAATTCAGAGTTCAGTGGTTGGTTTGCTAACTGGAATTTTCTCTAAAAAGTCATCCTCATTCCTTCCCATGAAAAACTCGTTTATGCTCTTCAATAGGCCCCTTTTATTTTTTCTCAACTAGAAAACGTCATCATCATTATAGACAAATTTAATTAAAAACAAGCAACACTCCTATTTATATATGCATAAGTTATTATAGATCAGATCTGAAAATGGATTGTAGCTGCCGTTTGTGAGGATCATATTTCTGGTGTTGTACTTTTTGTTTTCAAATCACCATGATAGTTATTATAAAAAAGATTATTCAAAAATCATAATCAAACTCAAGTATAGTAATGTTTGATTGTGCAGTTTGCATAGCCGATTCTTTTTTATTCGTAGAGTGGTTTGGTTTTCTATTGCCACCTCTAGATAGAAATTTTATAGCCTTGAGTTAAGTTTTGACCAGGAAAGATTTCATTTACTTTTCTCTAGTCCATCATGAGTGCCATGATGAAGTCTCCATCTCCAACTAGTGAATAGTCGTAGAGTTTGCCTATTTGATCATAGCCTGCACGAGAAATGCCCCACCCTAGTCCTGAGAAGTATTGACCTGCAAATTTTCTTTCAATCTTTTATTTATCATATCAAATATGTGTATTAGAGAAAGAAAAACTTAATCTTGATACCTTTTACGATACTCAGAGTGAACGGAGGATATTGGTATTAGGTCTCGTTTTTAGGCCCCAAAAATTTAGCACTTTCGAAGACCTGTATGATATCGTAGTTCTCAAAAGATTCCACAATACGCTACGGCCAATCTTTTTCCTCAAATTCAATATCCGCATCAAGCCACAGAACATATTTCCAATTTTTTGGCAAGCGAGATATCGCGATGTTAAAAATTAAAGTAGAATATATTTCTTTGATGTTAATAAGATTTTCTTTGTGCCAAAGTGCGTGGTCAGCATGGACCTAAAAATGGTGAGGATTGGCAGGTTGGGTCAAGCTGTACTTATTCTGTTCCCCATAGATGCACTCTATGACGTAAAGTTCAACTCCTGACTCTTTCATGTGCCTCTCAAAGCGATAGAAGTTATCAAGACGAGATTAGGAGCCACTGGGGTTAAAGACCGCAGTCACCACAAATAGACCCTGGATAAGCGATTATAACACCATTAAATTGGATTTAAGATGTGACGTAATTTTAATATATAGTGAGTCAATAATTATTCAAATTTTGCTCTGGTTAAGTATTCTTTATCACAGATTGAAAATTAAACTAATCCATAATGCTACAACGCAAAGTCAATTAGATTATTCACACAGCTAACTTTTTAGAATTTAGGGAATTTAATTTCTTCATTTCTGAAATTAATGCATTAAGAATCGTACTTCAAAGCAAATACAATCATTTTAAAGTAATTGAGAATCCAAAATTTAACCCTTAAGATAAGTTATATCAGAATTGGTAATTAAAAATTTTTAAATTAGCCATAAAAAAAATTAATTAATTTAATATCTAGCGCTTTCATAGAGTAAAATATATGCTGAAATAAGTATTTAAAAAAATACTATATTTTACGTAGAAATTTTTGAAAGTGTAATTAAGGACATAAAAAGAGTATAACGATAATCTTTTTCTTTATAATAAATTTAAGAGCGATAAAAATTCTCCCCATCTTAAATTTTCAAAAATAATTTCTGATTCCTCGAATTTATTTGAATTATATGTAGCTGCTTTCTTTAGGTGTCAATTCAAGGAAAGTAAAATTATTAAAACTCAATTTCTCTTCAAAATTGGCAATTTTAAGAATCTTTTTAAGAAATGTAGCATCTTAAAATCTAAATAGCTTGATTAAAATTCATTAAGAATTGTTTTGAATAATTTTCTAAACACATATGCTCAATTTTTTCTGAATTATCAAAATATCTATTTTAGAAATTTGTCAAATGCTTTTCTTTACATTTTTAAAATTGAAGAGTCGATTTAAGCAAATGAATTGGAATTATATAAGCATCCTATGATTATTATAAATGTGTATAAGAATAATTATTTTTGAGAAATGAGAATTAAATAATTAGAAATTTAAATTCTTTCTATCAGAATATTACGTAAAAAAGCTTAATCATCATTTTATCTCTTCACTCTTCTGAAAGTGAAGTTTTAATTGTTATAATTTTGTCAGTAAAAGTTTTAAGATTACGATAAACGGATTATTATTCATAATTTCACTTTCTTACTTTTTAAAAAGTCATCCTCCTTTCTCTCTCTGAAAAATGTGTGAATTTTATTCAATAAATCCCTCTTTTCACTCACTAACTATAGTAAACCGTCTTCATTCATTCAATTTAAAATTAAATTTTAGTAAAGAGAGGTAATATCTTTGTTTTATATTATAGTATAAATTGTAGGTGAGATCTTTGTATGGGTTGAACTTTTCCTCCACGAGAATGCGGTTCCTAGAATCATACTTCTTATTCTTGAGTTCTCCGTGATAGTATAAATTGAATATATATCCTAGATATTCAAATTGAAATATATACTAGTAGTGTTTGACTGTGCAATCTGCATAACCAATCTACCCATAGAATTAAAAATCATAGGCCCTCTCTTTCCACTTCATTATCGATGCTTTATAGCCATCAGATAGGTCTTGTCTTGCGAATATCTCCTCTATCGATCTTTGATCAAGCATTAGCGCCATTATAAAATCGCCATCACCCACTAGTGAGAAATCATACAGCTTACCAATTTAAAATTCAAATACAGCAAGTTTCAAGATAATTACAAAATTCATGAAAAGACTAACTCACACATGCAAGTGAGAATAAATTTAAAATGAAGATAGAGAATAATTTAGACGTAGGCATCTCTAGTCATACCCCAGCCAAGACCTGAAAAGTACCAATTAACTTTTTTTCTATCGAAAGCTATACCTTGCGTCATTCGCGAGGTAAATGATGCGATTATGTTCAGGGTTTCATTTTATGCCCCTAAAAATTTAGCGTGCTTGAAAACTTAGATTATCTCATATTGCTCAAAAGCTTCTTTGATTAGTTCTGTCCAGTTGCTTTCTTCAAATTCTATATCTGCGTCAAGCCAAAGTACATGTGTCCAATTCTCAGGCAGCCTAGATATGGCAATGTTAAACTCAATTAAAATATAAAAGCTAAAATAAGTTATATAGGAAATTAAAGATCAAAGTCTCAAACGATAAAAATATGCTATAATCAAGTTCTCCTTGTGCCAAAGTGCGTGCTAAGCCCATACCTATATGTGATTTTGATTGTCTGATTTAGTGACACTGTATTCAGTTTCCGCCCCATAGATACACTCGATCACCTTCAAGTTAACATGCGAATCTAGCATATGACGCTCGAAGCGAAAATAGTTGTCTAGTCTTGAGCGAGATCCACTTGGATTAAAAACCACAGTTATCACAAATAAGCTCGACAGGAAGCTTTCCATTTAAACTTAATCACCAAATTTATTTTATATTCATTCTTTGAAATCTTAAATTTATAAAAGATAATCTCTAATGATCAATGAAGTGATAAAAATATTTTTTTTGACAACACCAGATTTCTTAACTTAAAGTAGATAAGATATCAATTTCAGCTGACTTAAATACTTAAATTTTTATAATAACTAGGGGATTTCTCAAATTTGAAAATTAGAAATAGCGCTAGTTTCAAAATAAATTACTTCAATAGAAGCGCTTCAAATATTTAGAATGAAAACTTTCAAGGATTTGTTTGCTGAATTCAGAGTTCTTAACTAGTGGACCTCTGAGTTTAATTTTATAATCTATCCATACGACTCTCAAAACTTTGAATCTCCTCAACTTGATTTTAAATGCTAGGATCTACATATTCCCCATCACATTTATTGTTATCTTCTTATTAACATCCATTTTTGAGAGATTTGGGCACTTTTTGAATTACAATCCTTTCATCCTCATATCTTTGTTAAAAGTAGGATGCAATCTCTGATTTAAGTTGCTATTACGTTTCTTTGAGCTGGAAAACCCCGAAGTTATTTTTGTAGAGATCTCTTAAAGGGTCTACTTAATAAGTTGCAAGAATTGAATGACGCTTCGTATAATAGCGTCTCACTGTGTTTCCATGGAAAAAATATACTCAAATATTAGAGCAAAATTTTTTCAGCGAATAATCTAAAATTTCATTTAACATGAAAATTCTAGAACAAATCCTTATAAAAGATTAATATTTTAACAAAAATGATTTTAAAAACATTTATTCATCATTATCTGAAATCACTTATAATGAATGATTGACTGTCAAGGGTGCATATCCTATTTTCTTATTCTAAATGAAGGGCTTAACTCTCTTTGCCCATTCTTCAACCAGAGGAATCAAAATTAAATTTTCTCACATAATATAAATTGACCCCTTTAACTATTTATATTATAAAAGGAATGAAGTGCTATGGAAGACTTAATGAAATTGCTATTTCCTAAGTAGGAGTATTTAAAAAATAAACTAAATTATTGTTGAAGATTGACGCCATTAAAAAATCTCCACTACCTACTATACCATACTCGTAAAGACCTCCGATCTAATCAAAAGCCCTGCGAGTCATTCCCCACCCTAGTCCAGGGAAAAATTTGGTCTGATTATTTATCTTCAGTACCTATTCTTACATACCTGCTATATATACTCCCTCCGAGGCCTTGACGTCTAGAGTCTCTTTATCAGGGCCTAGGAAAGTAGCGAGAATAAAAGGCTAGAGGATATCATATCTCCTAAAGCCTTTTAAGACTTTTGCTGCCCACTAGTCTTATTAAAACTCTATGTCGGCATCTAACCAAAGCATATACTACCATTCCTTTGGCAACCTCTTAATTGCTAAGTTTAGCAAATTTAAATTAAAATGATTATCATTCGCAAATTTGAAATTTTCCTTGTGCCAGAGGGGATGTTCAGCTCTGACTTATATATGGTGTTGATTGGATTACTCCGTTACTTAGTACTCCCCAAATTCTCCATAAACGCACTCGATGACGTATAGTTGAACGTTGCTGGATTTTTTCATATGTCTTTCGAACTTGTGGAAATTTTCTAGTCTTGACTAGTAATTCTAGGGGTTGTAGAAGGCTGTTACAACAAATATGGTGGTCGCTATATTCTAGAGTACGTGGGTCATAATTTTAGAGTGCAAATAAATTAAAGCTGTAATTATTTTATCAGCAGTTAATCGAGCGAGAGTAAAGGATATTTTAGAAGCTTTAATAGCTGAGTGAGCTATAAAAGGCTTGTTAATCTCTATCTTTCTTTATTAAAAAGCTGATTAATTGTAGTAATTGCCTATTCTCATCATATTTAACAGATAAGCTTATTTAGATTAGGGAAATATAATTTAGTGAAGGAGGATTCATTATTCAAATTATCAGCATTTATTTTACAGCCAGTTAATTTTAAAATTAAGCTTTCAACAAAAAGCTTAAAAGGAAGCATTTTTAATAATTAATTATTTTAAGAATGAATTGAAGGTTATTCAAATAAAAATTGGATTTTCTTTGCTAAACTTTAAGTTTTTCAAAATATTTGTCTAACAAATATTCTAAGAAAGAAAGAAATGATTTACAAACATGAATACAAAAATAAATAAAAAATTAAAAGTTCAATAAAATTAACATATTCCTTTTAACTCAATATTTTATTATTCTTGTCTTAATTCTCAATTTAAAAATAGTCTCCAAAACTTAGTTGTTACCTAGTCAAAATAGCCTAAGTTATTAAAAAACTTCAATTTTATTTTAGAAAATAAGAACACTTTGAATATATATCTTTATAACTTAGATTCATGTGTATTTGGATATTTATAATTTCTATTTTTAATATCCTAGAATAACAATTATGATAACTACTTTCTTTCATAACTCATCTCTGACTTTCTTTATAAAAATTTAAGCTTCCTCTCTCCTTAATTATTTCTTCTTTAAATTTTTAGTGAAGTCGCTCTTTTTTGGAAAATTTTTCTATTCTATTTTTTATATTTCTTTAACTTTCTCAGGTGTTGACCTAAGTCTCTCTCTGGATTTTTTTCTCGCCTCTTCAAAAATCATTTTTCTCTTAAGAGCGAGTTCTTTCTCTTCTTAAGTTTTACTACTCCTATGATTTTGCGGTTTATCTGATAAATTAGAATTTTGATTGTCTTCGTCACGACTGCTAAAGTAATTTGAAATTTATAACTTCAAATCCTTTCGGTGATCTGCAAGTTGCAGAACTCCATATTAATTACGAAAGAGGTCCACTGCTAGATTTAAGTTGCTGCTCAGGAGGATCTTGTACCGCTCTTAATACTACCTTTTCTAATAAGCGCCATGAAAGTAATCTAAATTCCATCATTATTAAAGTTTTAATTTTTGCAAATAAATTTGCTTATAAGCAAAAATAGACTAAAGAAAATTTAAAGCATTTCAAATTCATTAATGAATGTTTGACTGTGAGGGGAGCAAATCCTATTTTCCCTTCGTTAATAAAATCCTAAGCCCTATCTGCCCATTCTTTAAAATAAAGAGAAATTAAGAAAATATTATGCTTTCTTATTTCTCAACTAAATTAATTTATCTTCTCAGATAATACTTGATAGGATAATTTTAATAAATGAGATTTAAAACATTAAATTCCATTTAAATTTCTTATTAAAAAGTGAAGAAATATGCTATAAGGAATGAAAGAGTGAGGGAGTCCAGTGATTTAAACCGCTTTTTCTGCTGAAATATTTAAAATTACATGAGTTAGGTTGTATTCAATTATAATTAAAATATTCCTGAAAACATTGGCCATGACATAATCTCCACTGCCAACTATGCAAT
Source organism: Tetmemena sp. SeJ-2015 (assembly GCA_027382625.1). Classification (NCBI taxonomy): domain Eukaryota; phylum Ciliophora; class Spirotrichea; order Sporadotrichida; family Oxytrichidae; genus Tetmemena; species Tetmemena sp. SeJ-2015. The sequence goes on along the minus strand of JAJKFJ010023721.1, from coordinate 5,441 downwards.
ACTCAAATAAACCTCCTAATTTATCATAGGCTCTTCTAGTCATTCCCCACCCTAAACCAGAGAAGCCTTTGCTTCTATTTTGTTCTTTGCCGCCTTCTGCAATATAAAAGCCGAATGATTTTTACGTAAATTGAGTCTCGTTTGTCGCATTTAAGAACTTAGTTTAAGAAAATATATATTATATTCTACTTAAATTTAGCTGATTAAAACGCCTGAAGAATATCGTACTTTTTAAAAGCTTAGACTACTAAATCTACCCAGTTTTACTCCTCAAATTCGATGTCAGCATCAAGCCAAAGCACATACTCCCAATTTTCAGGTAATAGTTTGAAGGCTAAGTTTAGCAAATTCATTTAAATAATATACACAGTTTTTAATGCGAATTAAGATTCTCCTTGTGCCAGAGTGGGTGGTCAGCTCATACTTGCAAGTGTTTTTGATTTTGAGAGTCTGTGACTTAGAACTGAGAGTTCTCTCCATAAGCACACTCCACGATGAATAGAGGAACATTCGAATCAGCCAAGTAGCGCTCAAACCTGTGAAAATTTTCAACTCTGGAAGTATAGTTGCTTGGATTATAAAACACAGTCACAACGAAAAGACTGCTAGTCAAAGAAAATAGGGGTGATAATTGGGACATCTGGAGATTTTATTTTCAAAATAATTGGAGTTACGATTATTAAGGCTATAGAGATAAGAAAAGTCTATAATGAATCAATGCTGAAAACGTGCAAAAAATCTCAACTTTATATAATATACTTTTTCTAGCTACTAGGTAATTTGATTTTCATCGCTAATTTTGCGAATAAAATAATAAAATGAGTATTTACAGTGGGTTTGCAGTTAGAGAGCAAGAAACCTAGTACAACACTTCATTCTCTCAAAAAATTATGCAGACTTATTTATTGATCATAATTATTTTATTGATTATACTACTTGCTGAAGCACATGCAGCTAGCTCTCAAACTCTTTATAAGTATGATTTGATTCTTTCAAAAATAATTTCCCTTGAATTAATCTCAAGTATTGTCATTTAGGCACAGCAGAGTTTGAGGAGACTCCTTTCATGATAAAGTTGCTCTCACGCATAAAGCAGCAGATAAAGCGGATAGCTATTATGGACCAGAAGAAATATTTAACACCACTTTTCTCAGGCGCATGTGCTGACATTTACATAACCCTCCGATACTTCCTTGGGCAGAGAGAGTTAAAGGAAAGTCCTTAGAAGTAACAGCAGTAGATCCTTGTCATGAGCGGAGAAAGAAATAACGATATGCAACTTTATGAGGATTAGCTGTTAGCTGAGGATTAAGTTTATCATGGCTGAGCTGTTCCAAATAAGTTACACTATATCAAGTAAATGAAACTAAACTTGCTATTTTAGTTGTTATCTTTTCATAAATGGATAAATCAGGAAAAGCGAGCAGAAAGAATTCAAGAACGCATTCGAGGGATAGCTCTGGCAGATCGGTTTCCACACATAGAAGGCTTTAAAATTTCCAAAGCCTTAATAACACTAAAGCCTCAGCGAGTAAGATGTAGGCTACGATAAATGCAAATAAACTTATCATCAATTTCAATAACGACTAAAACTAAATGCAAATGTATCCCACTAACTTGGTGTAAACTACAAAGAACTAATTATTGAGAGAGTAATTTAAAATTAATAACTTCATACTTATAAAGAGATTTAATGCAATAGCTCAGAGCAAGAAGTTTGAAATTAAAGAAAACTTAAACCGAACCTTACCCTCGAGCTCTGAGTTGGCCTTTCCCTCCCCAGGCAATCAATAGCCTTTAAAACCTAATTTCGGGATTATTATAGCTGCAGGTTAAAGCCAATCTCTATCCTCGAGAAGTAAGCCTTATAAAAGCCCACAGCCTGAAAAGTTAGATACGAAAATCAAATTTTCCTTAGGAATCTAATAAAAGAAGTTTTCTAATCCTCTCTAGCAGAATGAAGGAACTAAATAGCCGTCAATTCAGTATTCAGGAGATATCAATCATAAGGAGGCATCGCAGTCATCCATTGATTTCTAATTAAGAAATTTAGCTCATGAGTAAATAACCCGATTACCTAAAAACGAGATTAATTTGAACCAAAGCTTGGAGCAAGACAGCAGTAGCTTGATGCAAAGTTTTAGAGTACAGAAGGGTGAAGAGGATTTGGATAAGTTCAGATAAACTTTTATGATGCTGGGTAAGCGGACTTAACCTAACTCTTCAAAGAAGCAGCTAGTCAGAAGGGATTAGTTTGGGAGGTTCTATTAACAGATGGATGATCAACACGAATCAAGGGAGTTTAAGCCACTGAGAGCATCAAACTTAAAGGACCAGAGATAGTGGAATTAGAAGAATAAGGAAATTCTACTGTAGAGGAAATAAAAGTCATAGAGAGAATCATTATAGACAAGGTTACCATAAATGCTAAGATTAAATTCAACTGCTACTTAATCAGGGTAGAAATTTATCTCTCTGAAGCGAAATTATTAAAACTCGTAATTCAATAGACTTCTCTAGAATCACCAAAAGAATCAAAGGCTTATAAGCTAGGAGAGGATTCAGAATTAAGGCTAGATTAATTCAAATGGCCTTTAAGAATGGAATTTCAGAGATTCAAGGAGAGGATCTCAGGATACACCTTTAGATATAAACAACTCATAGAGGTATTCCATGCTTTCGAATCACTTAATTATTAATCCGAGAGCTAATGAATCAATCGAGTCTACTTCTTAAATGCAAATCAATCAGCCTATTAAGTTAGGCTACTTACATAGCCTCAGACAGTCGCAGTAGTATACTTCTTCTCAGGAGCCCTAGGTCTACTACCAGGAGCTTAGACAACCTGTCTAATCTCAACATTAAAGAAAAAGAGCTTGAGATCATAGTAATTTTCTAATTGATTTTGATGATTAGAATTTAGAATTAGGATTCCTATTAATTTTCCGCAAAGATTGCTAAATGATATTTATTTCATAATTTTAATCTCTCTTCTAATTGCATATCTTTCATTGAATTTTAAAGATTCCCATATAGCTAGCAGCGACTTTTAGAAAATGTTTGTAATGAGTAATTGAATGCATTTAAAAATCTTATTCTTTCTCTGCGTTAATTATAATAAAATCCTACGATTAAAATGAAAAAATTGGATCAGCAGCCTTAACCAGCAGGAAAGGCACTTTTCTAAATAAGGAGCAAATAAGATTCCACTTTTGACTCTAGATAATTAAACTTGGCTCAGAGATACCCCACTCTTACTTTGGTGTCACTCGCAAACAAAGATCTTTAACATCACTGATTATCTTCATAAGGGAAAATCAAAAGGCCTTAGAGTTAATTTCAACTACCTTCGTAACTGAATCGTTCCAAAATTGTAAACATTCAATTTAGAATGCCATTTTATATGAGGTGTTAAAAATTGAAGAGAAGGGATTGGCTTCTTTCACAAATCAATTTAAGAATAAAACAATTACTTCTTAGATTTCTATCCAAGATCAGTATTGAAAAAGTCCACTTAAGTTTTTTAAGTCCAAGCTAAATAGCATCACTGCTAACCCTTTAATGGTCCCTTAAGAAACATAGTCACTCTTTTACTAATCATTAACTGATTCTCCCTTGAGCAAGCTAAAATAGTAGGAGGCTAAGTCAACTCAGCAAGGTAGCAGTTTATATTTAGAGATCTAATATTTGAATATTTTTTTTTATGAGTTATCTGAATTACGATGAAGAAATTGAGAGGACTTGAAAAATGAGATCTCAAGTACAAACTGCTTTAAATATTGCAAAGCGGAGAAAGATTAGATTGAATCAGTCTCAATTTGAAATTGTCAAAGGAGGTAATACAACAACTATAAGCCATTAAACTACATTTGACAAGTTCAGGCAAAGCGGATCTATGTTTGGTCGAATGAGGAACTCTCTTCAGTCAACCATCAACTAAGATATTATAAATAAGTATATATTTTAAAGAGCAGAATTAGAAAAGAGATCGACTGGGTTCAGTGGATCTATCAGATGATTTTAAATTTTAATAATATGATTCTCATAGCTAAGAGAGATTGAATTTCACTTACCAAGGAACGGATTCAACTTCACTCATAGGCTGCTAGGAAACTGAGATCTTAAGCCCTGAACAAAGAAAAAGAAAAGATTATTAAAAATAGTAGCAGCTGCTGGAAATTAATCTCTTTTTATATACTTCTACTTTGGAAAGGAACTTGGCTAAGATTTAAATCTGTATCGTGCCAGACCCTTAAATCTACAGCAACGACGGCTTGCCTAAGTTAGAGTTGCTTGAACACGATTTCAATGAGCGTAAGGAGAAGAAGCTATTCAATCATATAGAAGCAGAGGAAAATCTAATCCGCTTAAAAGGCACCACTTTCCACAGCTATATAAACAAATTAGGACTACTAACTAGAGTTTTAGGCTAAACGCCGATATAAAAATCTAAGTCGTTAGAGATCAAAGCTTCCAAGCTGAGATCATAGAAGGACTATAATGATCGTCTCCTAAAGGAGAAAACATTTTTGGGCTATGAAGATGTGGAGAAATATGTTGAGGACTTTAAAGATAGCTAGAAGCAGATTAGCATGCAGAAGGCAATTGCTGATAAGCTTTTGAATGACTTAAGAGAATAATAGAGACAGCCACTTAAAAGAAACTCACGAGTCCATTATTAAACTGTAGAGTAGTAGTAATAATCAGAACACATTTCTAGGATATTCTAGCAAGGGTAAGACAACACTTAACCTTCATTTAATAACGCAACTTTCATGAACAATCAGAGTCTAAAAACAAGCTAAGATGTATCATAGCTTAAAAGAGGAGAAACTTTGCTTAAAAGAAGAGGGACTATCATCCCTTAGTCAAATTCTTTCAACTTGTATGAAGTGCGAAATAGACTTGGCTATATTGACGCTTAGATATAATAGGCCTACTAGACTAAGATGCCTGAGTCAATAAAGGAAAATAAGCTGAAAGTGAAGGGTGAGATATTCCAACGACTGTAGAGTGATTTCATGAGCAAAAAGAAACAAGCAGAGATTTAGATTATCAGAGAAAACAAATAACAGTATATAGTCAATTAGATCGCTCAAATATCTGCTTCAGACTTATATTAGTTAAATTCTTTGAATAAATACGAAATAAATAGCTCAAATTTGTTTTAAAGTCATAATCTCTTATAATTTAAGTTATTTTACAAAGTATGATCAGATTTATTGAGACTTGAATGAAGATATGAGGGCTTAGAACAGACGGAAGTCAAAACCCCATAATATGATAAGAAAGTGAAAATAAGTTGTGTATAATAAATTTCTTTATTAATACTTATAATCATGCGAGTCAAACGCGAAATTACTCAAAAATAACTACATGATCCATCCTATCTCAGTTTCATTTTGACTCTAAGGTATGGATGTAGTCACCCTTATCAGTAG
>JAJKFJ010023720.1:0-13845 GCA_027382625.1 Tetmemena sp. SeJ-2015 | reverse complement strand
AGAAACGCCTTTTTAGTTATATTTACTTTCTACTGGGAAACTTCAAATTTATGTGTTTTTTGTCCCAAACTCTTCTTCATGAAGGTGTGGGGGAAACACAGTTTTTCGTCAGCACATAAAAAACTTCCCCCTATCCCTCTCACCCCTGAGCAGCTATTCGTAAATATTTTCAGTTTTATTATAATAAAATGGCTTATTGAAGTTTATAACCGCTTCATTTCGATTCACATTTTTTGTTTATGCCTTTTCCAACGATAGATTTTTTCTACAGTCTAGGGAAGATCTTGGGGTAAGGAAAACTATCTTTTGGAAGATTTTTCGCCGCTACTCCAAACTGAAGTGCGTTAGGGGGAAGAGTTTGGGGATCAATCAAATAATTGATGTGCTGAAACTTAGAAGTGCGATAGGAACAGCTGCAACTCCCAACTTTCTCACCCTGCAAAGAAAATTTTTTTAAAAAAATTTGGCGAGAGATAGTGTTGCACTTTTCAACTTTTTTGCGAGGGAATTTTTGATGTTGAGAACTGGCTATTACTACTGATAAGGGTGACTACATCCATACCTTAGAGTCAAAATGAAACTGAGATAGGATGGATCATGTAGTTATTTTTAAGTAATTTCGCGTTTGACTCGCATGATTATAAGTATTAATAAAGAAATTAATTATACACAACTTATTTTAACTTTCTTATCTTATCATGGGGGTTTTGAGTGTAATCACCAATATACTTTGCATTAAGAAATTAATTATCTTTATATTGTGTTTTTATTCTAAAGAAATGCTTTTGAGTATTATTAAATAAATGGAATTTACTTCTCTACTAGAATTAGAAAGTACACTCTTTCTATAATAGCTCTTTAGATTTCTCTTAAATTTTAATTTAGAATTCTTCCAACATTATCATCATAATTGATAAACGACTAACCAAGATAAGTTTTCAAACTTAACTTTAAATCTTATTTCGAGATTAAAAAGGAGCGAGTTTGTAAATAAATATGCGATCTGTAAGCCTTTAATTTGAAATAATGAAATTAAACTTTAAATAGAGATATTTCTCTATATGTCATAGCAAGTTGTATTTCTCTTCTTTGTATCTTCCCTTCTTCTATTTCTAGCCCTTATCTGAGTGTTCCTACTTTTTAGAATAGGTCAGAGAGTTGGAATCTCTAGATAAGTAATCGTTGTCTTCCTCTTCAATTATTCAAAGTTAAAATTTAAATCATTTTAACAAAGTTTCAAAGTGAGAAAATTATTTAATTTTTAAAAAGAAATTAACAAAATAAAGCAGCTAATTATAAAATTCTTAATTTTATTGCAGAAAGAAAATATTCATTCATTTTTTTAAAAAATAATTTATTATAAACTAATTTATTGCTATTAAATGAATGCAATTTGCGTTTATGATTATTTAATAAATCGAAAAACTTTAAAAATAAACGAATAGTGGTAGTCCAGTTAAATTACTTCTAAGCTGATTAATTATTCTCTTGTTAGTTGGTGTGAGGTTTCTATTCAAATATAATTTGGAAAATAAATAGAATACGTTAATCCTTAAAATTATTAATGCGAGGGCTTAATGCAATTGTAGTTTATTTATTTCATTTAAATAGCTAGAAATATTGATTTTTATGGTCATTTAAATATTAATATGATTTGAATCTTGAAGAAACTTACCTAATTGATACTTTAAAATTAATTAATTAATGAATTTATAATCTATAAATTGTATTACCTAAAAACTGTTATTATCCATTCAAAATATAATATAATTATAATGTTCTCCAATTAAATCTATTGTTTAATAATTTCTCAGCTATAGATCATCTGCTGTTTTATCTGGGTCTTTATATCATCTTCATTTTAGTCTTTATTTTTTGCATTTTATGACTGACTGTAATTTATCAAGGAAAGCCTACTTTGGAGATCATGCTTACTCTCATCCCCATCTTTAATAAGATTATCTTAAGCCATTTCCAATAACTTCAACTGTCTCTAATTAAATAGCACTCTCTAGGCAACCCTAGTTATTTGGAAAGATTTAATAACAGTGATGACGTCAAGCTAAGAACCTATTAACTTCCGAGCGTTCTTGTTCAGATTTAAGTGGGAGACTGAGAATTTACAACCGAAAATGAATCGAATGAATTTAGGAAAACTCAGGTAAAACTGATTTCTTGCGTATCTTAAGTTGGGTTTCTCTGTGTCAACTATCTACGTAATTAAATCATCATAAGGAGTCGATATATCTTCACTAAAAAATTGCACTTTAAAATTTTAAAACAAACTACTTATTTTTTGAATGAAAATTTTAGGATATAAATCAAATAATCCGTTTCGTTGCATCTCTGACTTATAAGTGCTGAGATTATTAAACCCATTATAAATGTTATCGCAATACTGATGTGGCTTTATATATTTAATAGCGAGGCCATTGACGAGCCTATTATAATAGGAGGTCATTAAATATGCCTACCTACCTATTAGATAAGGGATTACTCCTTTTTTAGCTGCAGCTCCTCTAGTTGTCGATCCGGTACTCTCTACCCTCTTTTCTGCCATCACTGATAGGAACACCTCCGATACCCGCAATAGGACTCGAACGCTGCACTCGAAGCACAGGGCAATGGCCAAGAATCCCAGCCGTTTACACCCTCCCTGACTGAGGGTGTGATCTATCGGTCACTCGGGAGCCTCGGGTGCCTAGGCTTAATGTTTAGCAGATAGGTCTGAGAGAGCTCGCTTTCTAACTCCGGTAGTTGAACTCAGAATATGCTCACAAAGGTAAGCCTGCTCCTTGGTGTTCTTGCTCTATAGGCATCTCTAACAAATCTGCGCTGACCTCCGCTGGATTGCACTGACCAGCACCGATCTTGCGCCTAACTCTTGTTGACCACTTCCACCAGTTGAAGCCAGCCACATTAATATAGTAGTAACAATTAGCTACTTATTTTAATATCTTGATCAAAGAATTATTCTGTTTTATTCTTTCATTTGCTTTTTAAATATGTTTATTGTTTAATTTAATCTACTTTTATTTTTAAACTAAATTTTTGAGTATATACAAGTAAAAGAACAATCTAATGACATTTTGATTTATGATATAATATAATTGGATATTGATAAAGCGAAATTCGTGAGTGAATTAGTCGATTATAAAATATTAATGTTAAAGATCTGCCTGTAACTCAATTATTACCTATTAAATTGAAGAAAAAGAGCTAAAATCTATTAACTAAAAAATATTTATGACATTTAAACAATTTTTACTATCTTCATTATAGCTTATTTTAAAAATATTTTATAGTCTTCTTCACTAAAATCCTATCCACTATTAAATTTTGAGGTTATTTTATCTTTATTTTTTGGATTTTCGACGCTCTTGACCTTTTTAGTTTTGCTCTTGGAGTCGAGCTTTGAGCTAGACTTCTTCTTTTACTTGCGGGGGAAAGCAGGTTTGACATTAAATGATTCTGATCCCTTATTTTTGAAGATATTCAAATCCTCTGACTTTCCTCCTTCAAATAGCATTTGACTTTGAGCATTAAATTCTACTGCTTTCGTTTGATGCTTTAAATTAAGAGTCTTAATATTTTCTGTTTTTTAATTATAGCTGAGAATTTTATGTAAAATAGAAGGAAATTAATTATTAGCAATAAATAGAACAAAACTGTGACAGTTGAAGTGTCTCAGATATGCATAATTATTTCATCATACGATCAGCAACAATTCAAAGAGCTTTATTTCCTTTGCAACTTTTGTGTAGGAGAAAGTTCTTAGAATTTATAGAAGCACAATCATAAAAAATGATGAAGATATTTTGGCTTTGATAAGAGTGCGTGCGTAATAACATCCAAATGAGATAGGTTTACTATGGAGCGAATGAAAAAAGAACTCATATACTTTAAGAGAAGTTTATAATATGACATAAGCTGCCACTAAATTGTAATATCCTACTTATATTTTAATTTAATTTTGAACTATAATGGTTGGTTTTTTCTTCTTAATTTTTAGAACTTTGTTAATCAAGGACTGGTGCATCAGATCTTTTTGGAATTTAGCAATGAAAACTTTAGCAATCAGAGCCACCACAGTTGAGATACCTCCGGTGCTACTTAGCTGATCAAGCAAGCTTCGAACTGTTCGAGAAGTCTTTTGGGCTTTAGTGCCCAACCTTATATTTACAATGCCAAATAAAGCGGAAGAAGCATCATACATTGGCCTGTAATCAAAAACTTCCACTCTATTTACAGTAAGATCTTTATTGGAAATTCATTAATAAAGAGTTATTTTACTGTATTTATTATAAAAAAATTAAGTAAATTTATTAAAAATGACTATAAAATATATTTTACAATAAAAAAATAAATTTGCATAAAATGAGTCTAATTTCACTAATTACAAAAGAAAAATCATCGCACATTTTTCAAAAAAAGTTAAAGATGTATCAGCATTTATATAAAGCATTTTACCAAAAGAGGATATAATAAAAAATATTGAGCTTAAAAGTAAGTATAATGAAATTAAATCTAAAATAATTTAGCTGCAATTAGTTCTTAATTAATTTAGTTCGAGTTCTTCAATTAAAATTTTTTGAACAATTAATATGAAAAGGAGGAATTAATGAAAATTATCATGGAAGGAATTAAGAAACCTCCATATGCATGAATAAAGCATGTACTCTTATGACGTCACTCTTAAGATATTAATGTCGTTTTCTTATCTGCAAGTTATATGGCATGTTATAAGAAAGAAGTATTCTGATTTGAAAGTCACCTCCCACTATAAGTTTCTTCCATCTGCTAGACAACTCAAAATCACATAAATCTTTAGAGTATTGGTTAGATTAGTAGACAGAAAAATTGTTCAAGGTCTGTTTGGATACTGCGAGGTTTTAGGATTCTATTTCAAGAAGCATGATGTTTAAAAATTGTCAAAGGCTAATCTCTAACTAGACTTCTTCATAGAGGCACAAAAAAAGTAAGGTAGATCTATAGTCATACAAGTGATTCATTCGTCCTTCCCGATTGAAATAGCTGCAATTACTCCTTGCATCCCTTAATCCGAGCAGTAAGTAGAGATGATCTTTAGTAGGTGGGCTATTATAGCAGGAATTTTAATTAAAATCGGTGATTAGTTAAAATAATAAATGGAGAGTTGCAAATTCGTGTCAGTTGAAATCGCAGATTCACCCATGATCTGCAGCTTGTTCGATAGAGAATCAAAATTTAATATGAGTTTCTTCTTTAATCATCTTCAAAGCACCTCTCAGCAGTGAGATATGACTCGCGCATTCTTCTTCATCATCTTCATCATCTTCATTAAAACTTATGACGCTTATAACTCTTTACTAAGCGCTCCCACACAAAAGTTGCAAGGATAAAAAGTTCTTAAAATTTGATGCTAATGGTGTAATTTATATTTAAATTGTACGCACTTCTACTATCACTCATTTATTCCATTTTAATTTAATATCTAATTTAATTCTCTTTTTATTAAAAATTCTCAGCTATATTATGGACTACTGCTTTTCTAGCTCAGCTTTATATTTCACCATAATCCTGACAACTTTAGTACATATTATGGCTAAAATTTGATTGCGTTTTGGGGTGAAAAATAATTAAAATGAAGAGTAGAAGAAGGTGTTGGAGGTGTCCAGGTAGTCTACTGGCAAAGGTAGGGAGTTTAATTTATCATTGTAGGTTCTAATCTCTATATTTCATAAGTTTAAATAATTACGCAATTTATACATTATCTGATCTAGTATAAAGAGCGATCCCTAAATCCAGCTATATATATATATTATGATAAAATCATGAAGAGTTCGGATATCCCAGCCAAAATAAGATTCAGAAAGGGAAAAGAAAATAACATGGATAGATAAATAGGAGAAAGCGGAGTCTGAGGGAGCATTTGATGAAATTCTTCCATTATAGACTTAAAATTAATATAAAAGTAGACTATCAGATAATAGAGAAAATATAAATAAATATTAAGGGCTTGGGAGTTTCTTCTAATTTATTTTTTCTTCCAATCAACGATCATCCTTTCGTATTAATCCTATAATAGCACTTAGAATTAGACAGACTTAATTACCTTCCGAAGAAATTACTCACTTTAATGCAAAATAATGACCTTATAATATCTACACTAACCTCCGTCCAAATATACTTTTGTGCAAAATGGGGTCCTAATTTTCTGATTTTAAATTAAGCAATTATTAACAACTTAAGAACACTAACACATATTGTCTGATATAGATAAACAGCTTTATTTATAAATCAATAACCTATCTGTTTAAAATTTAAGACTAATTTAATCTAAACCTATAAGTAAATAGAATTTAATTTTAAAATTATTAGAAAACATAGGCCCGACCTATGAATCTCTAGCTATAACTTAGTCTTTGACGGCTTCATAGGTCACATAGTTTGTTGTTTGTGACAGGATCTAATAATAATACTTGGTTACTTCAGTCTTGATGATGTCTGTTCCAAAAGCTTGAGAATCAAAGTATTAACTCAAAGTTATTACGCTCATTGAAGCAGTCGATAGATACAAATTAATTGTGTCATTGTCGTAGCATGTATAATTCTTTCCAAGAGTTTATAAAACATTGTAGATTTATACTTAGTTATAATACGTTCAGCCCCGATTTTTCAAGAACTTTTCAATCTCCTTCTGTAAAGCTTAGACGAACGAGGACGTATCTTATTTCATCTGTGCTAAAACTTGGTACTGTAAGCGCTCCTTGTCGGCCTAGTAATACTATAAAAAATTGAAAAAAAGGTATTTTTACTTTATTAAATCCAACAATTGTAGGGAAATTTATGGACTGCAACATGCCAATCATGGATGGAATTGAAACCACTTCTCTAAAGTTCAGTAAAAAGAAAAAAAACAGTAGCTACTTACTGGACAAGCTGGCTTCCTTGCCAATAGTGAAAAATTGGGGCTGAACGGATAATATCAAAAATTAATAAGTCAATTCAGAAAAAGGATGCGGCTATCTTTGATTTAAGATCAAGCTCAAAAGAGTCATGTGGGTTTAAATTATATGTTTAGGAAGGGTTTTTATCCTCAATTATCTGAAATGCTTACTTTTATTATACAAAAATGAGCAATATTTTTTCTTCGTGATTGATTTATCTTAAATAAAAAAAACTCACTCCTTGTATAAATCTGGAAGCACATTATTTTTCAAAAATTTGGCAGTATATAATTTTCTAAAAAAAATATAGGAAAATCCAAAATGTGGACAATTTTAAAAATTTTATACTTGGAGTGCAATTAAAAAAATTTCAATTTATGTCAAGAGAGTGTAAGGTAGGTATTGTAGAACATTGAGAAATACCTCTTAAGTTTATACCCTATTGAAAAAAATTTAAGCTTCCAGGTTAAAGCTACAATCTAAGACTTTATGGACAGTATATACAAATAGTTACAAATTATAACTTAGAATTGATTGAATGATATAATTAAAGTTATAAATTAATTATAAATCATTTAAGAAGTCACATTTTAAATATCTAAAATTTATTTTAACAAAGAAAAATTCAACATTTAACTTTTTGAATTGAGGAGTACTATTTAGAATTATAAACAACACAAGTTAAAGAGAAACTCCATTTTAAACAAATCTTACTTATCTCATCATTGAATATTGTTGAGAAATAAATCTAAATTAATTCAAATTAATTTTTGTCTAATCATAAAATAGACAGTATTTCTGGAGATGAACTACAAAAATAATTAAGTTTGATCACTTATTATTTAAACCAATCATCGATTTTATTTAAATCCTAGAGTATAATTACAATTATTTCACTCTGCAAGTTTAAATCAACAATAACGTCATTGCAACGTTCAACCATGAGTGTAAATGAGTTTCCTGTAGTCTCTATGTCTCCTTAATTTATATTTATAGCATTATATATTTTCCTTAGATTTTAACGTCAATCGATTTGGGGCAATAAACATCCACTTAACCTTACAAATTCGAATTGAATTCCTCTCCTAGGAATCTTGTTTCATCACAAGGGACTGTATCATAATAAAGAATTTATCTTGTGTCATTCTCATATTCTATAAATAAATAGATTTTCATTCCGTTTTATATTTACTTCTTCACAAATTGTAATATCTGATCTATAAAATAGAAAATTAAAATCAAGTGAAGTTTTCAAATTAAAATAATTTTGGTTGCCAAAGCTCAAATTAATTTTATAAAAGTAATAAAATTAGAAAGTTAAGAAAGTATGAGGAAGTAAGAAATCTCATGGGAGCATAAATACAACACTAGAGCAATGAGAGAAAATACGCTCGATTTGAGTGCACACAAGAAACCACTCTTAAGAATTTGGCATGGTAATCCCTGCTTCACTTTATCCAGCGAAAGTAGGGACGAAAAAATGGGCTGGAATATAGTGACTCTCCAGTTAACTCTCACTCGTAGTCTTTTTCTTAAGCGTAAACGTTAGATCAGCAAAAATCATACATTGTTGGATAGTGCTGGAGTAAAATAACATGACCAAGCCATTCTTATCAGACTACGAGAACAGTACCCAAAACTATGAAATTTCTATCTTCCCAGAAGGTCAATATTTTATGACTTATTTTTTTTTGCTTAAGATAGCGATTTTTTAAGTTTGCTTTTTCCAGAAGATTAAAAAGATTCAAAATGAAATACTCAATTCAGTTTCATTTTTAAAATTCTCCTTATTCTTGAATTCATTAAAGTACATTTACTAGTATTATTTTGCAATTTTAAAAACAATTTTCATATTTTGAATCTTTCAAAAGCAATGATTTCTCAAATATTGCAAATTTTTAATATCCTAGTATTTAATTGGTACTTTAAAATACAAAATGACATTTTAAGCATGATGTCATTTTATATTCGAGAAAAATGCTGAGTATTTAACTTTTCGATATGCTTCTTAAACTTAACTTATATTAGAATTGAAATCTGATTTATTTAGTTGCAAAAGAATTTCTGATAATTAAATTGTCACTTGATGCTTTAGAAAATTCAAATTATCTATAAGTATTAAATTAAGAATATCAAGTTGATATTTATTTAAAATTTTAGCAGAAATTGCATTAATTTAGTACGAATAAATATAATTAAAAAAAATTTTCCTTGTTATAGTTTTGTTAATTTATTACACAATTAAAAGTCTATATTAATATAGGCAGGGCGGCATTAAAGATCTTTTTTTTATTATTATAATCCCTCTTTAAATTATTTTAATATTTAAACGTTAAGTAAAAGACTTGCAGAAGAAGGACATTATTTATAGAGACTTGAAACAAGATAACTCAACTGTCGCTGATTTGCTTCACAATTATTTTACTTTCTCCTACTTTCTTTTTTCCATTAAATTCCGACCTATAAATAAAACAATACTTAAATAAATAATAGATTTTTTCCTCTAATTATTTTTAAATTATGAAAAATATTTATAAATTTAGCTAATTTTTTTATTTAAGGCTGCTAGAATTTAATTATTTTTTATTTATTTAATATAGTGAAGATAAGAATTGATGATCATTTAAATATACCCAGAAATACATTTGTAGACATTAAGAGAGGGAAACTGGCACGGATTTACATAGTATGTTAAGCTATCACTTGTTTTTAGAAAAGATTTTTTTATTGCTCGCGCAAGGTTATGGTTCTTCTTTGAGATTATTGGGAAATATCATTTGATTCTTATCGCATTTTTTCCAGAATATTTTCATTTTTAAAGTAGAGAATCGTTCATAAATATTTTATTTTACCTTGAAAAAAAAAACTTTTAAAAAGCTTTGTCCCATTTTTTAAATTATTAAATCGAGTATTTATTGTATTCATGTTAAAAGAGCTGAATTTTTTCTGTTAAGTTAATCTCTTTCAAATCCCATTTTCTTAAAAAATAATCTTAATTTAAAGAGTAAATTAGTTTTCAGTTGCCTTAAAATTCATCTCATTTTTAATATCTGAAACTATTTTTTGATTAACTAATCATATCTTCCCTATAGTATGAGTAAAGAAAGAAGATGCTCACTAATCTCTCAAAATTATTTTATATAAAGTTAAAAAAAATAGTCTCCTAAAGTTTAATGATTATTGCACAAGCAATAATCATATAAAAGGAAAATTTTATAAAATTTAGCAATCATTTCCTTAAAATGATTTTTCATTTTACTATTTATTAATTTATAGACTTCATCTATTGATTGTGTAAGTAAAGATCCACTAGCTATAAAATATAATCATAATAAATCCGACTTTCTTTCTTTCTCTAAAATTAAGTCAACTTAATTAATTGGATTTAGTATTTTTGAAAACTAGAAGAAAATATCAAATAATGCAATTTTGTAAGAAGAAAATTATCATAAATGCAATATATTTAAAAGGGAAAAATGATAAGGATTTAATGAAGAAATTTGTATCATAAAAAAATTATTTCTTCTCTCAATTTCTATTGGGATAAGACCAGGAATGACTTAAACGCCAATATCGAAGTTTTGAAGATTTAAATATAACGAAAACTTATTATTTGAGCAAATATTCTGCTTAATTATTTAGTAAAATATATTTTTGTCACATAATAAAACTGTCTCGCATATATTTATATTCAACTTTATTCAATATGTGATAATTTTTAATTGCGAGAGCTTTTAATTTTTTGAACTGTTTAACATATCAAGCATTTTTGAATTTATCGAATAAAAATCACTAGAGAATATTCATTAGAAATAAATCTAGTTAAAAAATAGTCGAAACTGAATACTTATAAACTTATATTTGATAAATAATTTTGAATATGTTAATAACTGAATTCTTCAAAATTTAGACCGTTACTCTTTACAAGTATTAATTAGAGCTCATTATATTTTAATATAAATCTATTTTTAAACTTTAAGTATTCTAGATATCGCCTAATATTTATTTTTTTAATTTGAAGTACTAAGAATAACATTTTCGAAATAAATTTATATTTTAATTCTAAAGTTTTGCAATTTTTATTTGAAATATTACACATTATTTTATATTTAAAAATCTTAAATTTATATTTAAATATACGGCTCCGCTCTCATCATTAACATTTTTGCGAACTGTCTATGTTACAATATTGGATTCTCTGTTGTAAATAAAAAAAGATCAACATTTTTAATTGAGTTTAAAGATTTAAAGGAAATTTAAAGGATTATAAACTTGTATTTAAGAGTATAATCATAGAAAGCAAATGCCAAAAATTGTGATATTTAAGGTATGCTTTTAATTATACTATTTATATTTTTCAGGTTATTTATTGATTATTTCTTGCTATTTGATTTTTACATTTAGAAATGTTAAAATTGTTAAGAATAAATTTAATGAAACACTCTCTTTTTGCAACACCTGATACTTCTAATGAGGAATTCTAGTTAAGCAATTTGAAATTTACGTATTTTGCTACTTTAAGGTAAGATATTCAAGTCGAAAGTATCTTTAATTTTGTATACCTCTATACCTGCAAACTATGATAAACTTTTTGTCTTTAATAATCTTGCATATTGAAAACACTTAAAATACTGTGTTCATTGAGTCAAATTTTTCCTTTATTAAAAATAAACGGGTTCTTGAAAATGCTTTGTTACAGTCTTTATATTTAAAATAGCGGCTCAAATTAACGTAAGACATGGTTACCCAAATCAAGTAAATTTTTAATTATACCAAGATGGATTATTAATTTTTCATTAACATCAAATAAATTTATAAATATAAGATATTTTAAAATGTTGATTTATTCAAGAATATAAAATTAATTAAATTTTTGTTGTAGACGTCAACTAATCCATAGCAAAAATAGGCCAGAAGCAAAATGCGAGTATAGTAGGAATTTTAATTAAAATCGGTGATTGGTTAAAATAATAAATGGAGAGTTGCAACTTCGTGTCAGTTGAAATCGCAGATTCACCCCATGATCTGTAGCTTGTTCGATAGAGAGTCAAAAATTAATATGAGTTTCTTATTTAATCATCTCAGCAGCACCTCTCTGTAGCGAGATTTGACTCGCGCTCTCTTCTTCATCATCTTCATCTTCTTCATTAAAATTTATGTCGCTTATATTTCTTTACTAAGCGCTCCCACACAAAGTTGCAAGAATAAAAAGTTCTTAAAATTTTATACTGAATCGAATGGTATAATAATTATATAAAACTGAGATAGTTTAACTGCCACTGATTTGATTCATTTTAATTAAATATCTAATTTAATTCTCTATTTTATTAACTTCTCAACTATAATATAGTTGTGAATTCAATTTAAATCCTTGATTGGCTGAAATGAAGAACAATAGGCCTTTAAAGAATTGTAACTGAACATAAAGCAACTCAATATAAATATAAGAGGATGAATCATTTTTCAATAATGTTACGGATAAAGTTAACTGTAATTTTTGACAATGCACTCAATGTTAAAACGCTTCAAACGTATTTAATCCTTAAAAGGTACCTCAAAATATAATTTCAAGAGCTTTAATTAACCGTGAAATGCTTAAATTGACTTTGATTATATTCAGTTATTTTAATTTATGATAATGTTTAATTGTCAGATAAACTCATAGCTGTAATGGTATACGAGCCTCCTAGAGTAGTTTTGAATGTTTCTTGTCCCTTGAATGTGAGATTGATGGGAGTTCCGTAGATATCAGTTGACCTCAGAACTCTTTGAAACTTTTTAGCTATGCCCATATAAAAACCTTACAGATTATTAATCCTCGAAAAGTTTGAATTAGACTTTAATCTTATTGAATTAAATATGACTGTCTAAAAAATGTGAAAATTTTAATTTTATAGGAGATATAATACATATTTTATTCAAAAATCTAAAAATCCAATTTATGAAATTATAACGGGATTAAGGTATCTGAAATATAAATTATATAAATCAATCTTAATAAACTTATAGAATAAGAGTAGATTGCAAGCTTCATTTAATTCATCCATTAAAATGGCTTGGAGCTTGTATTCGATTTATCAAGAACCTATTTGAATTTTTTAGCAATGGAAAAATGACAGGTATTATGATATTAAAATGAGTTCCCTCAAATCCTCAAAATGGAGCTTAGCATTTAAGAAACTATGATTACCTTTTATTTTGTTAGATAGAGAAGGTGATCATAGATCCCTCCTTTCCTAACGTTCTACTGCTCAGAAGATCAAGGAGAATGTGAGAACCTTATTTATTTTTATAAATACACAAATAATTATTTTTAGGCCATGGCGTATTCATAATCAAGATTACTTTTTAAGCTCAACATCCAACCGACAGTCTATCAAAATTGATCGAATTTAGCAGAAATAGCAGTATTTTATGTTTTTGTTTTTTTAAGTTTGGATAATTAAGATCATTACTATTATAAAATACGCCATATTACAATATTATCTTTATGTTATGAGAAGAAGAATATTCTTCAAATATTTCTCTCTAGATTTAAGAAAGATAATTTAATAATAAATCAAATTATATGCGCTTATTAATTAATTTACGATTATATATTTAATATAACTATTATATAATTTAACATTCAAATTTTATATTAATATTCAAGGAAGTGAATAAATAAAAAATAAAATAAATTTATTTGAACTTACTTCTATAATTTAAATTTTTTAAATGAAGTTCATTCGTATAAATATGCGATACTATTATAATTTATAAGCTTTGAGAAAAACCTCATAATATTGAAAGAAAATGAAAATAAGTTGTGTATAATTAATTTCTTTATTAATACTTATAATCATGCGAGTCAAACGCGAAATTACTCAAAAATAACTACATGATCCATCCTATCTCAGTTTCATTTTGACTCTAA
>JAJKFJ010023719.1:0-63143 GCA_027382625.1 Tetmemena sp. SeJ-2015 | reverse complement strand
GGGGAGGGAACTAGAGGGTAATCCTATACTATCAACCCCACTAGGGGGAAGGCAAGCCGGAGGAAGGTGGGGGCAGATCTAGGGCGCTACGGCCAGATAAGAGCCCACGCTCTAGTCCCTGGAAAGTGAGAAATGAAGATAATGAATTATAATGTGATCGCTCAAATATATACAGCCTTGCAACAATATTTGAATATTCATTTTCTAACCTTAAAGGTGAAGCTTCCATGAACTCTTTATAATTAATATTTATAAATGAATAATGCTTGGCAAGTTATGTTTGCTAAGTCTTGTTTGCTGAGTCATGTTTGAGCACTAATGTTTTAGCACTCGTGTTTTTGCACTCATGTTTTAGCACTCGTGTTTTGGACGAATGAATTAGACAATGATAAATGAGATTGATTAAATAATAAGTGATTAAACTACAGACAATTTTCATCATTTAATCCTAATATTAGAATATTAATAAATAATTATGATCAGAGAAAATACTAAAAATAATAACTTTTCAAGGTGCTCATTTTAATAAAGCTTAAAATACTTAAATTCATATATTCTTTTTTCTTTTTAGAAAAATTGATCTCTGATAATCTATTGAACATTTTACATCAGAGAATTTTACTTTTTTTTGTCGAATAAAAAAATATAATAGTTTTTTTGTTGGTTTCGTTATCATTTATTTGTCAGTCATGATTTTAAATTTAATGATAAAATTGTTTAAGCCATTTATCTACCATCATTAAATCATTATGAGCTTTTGAATGCTTTAAATTGCTTGCCAAATATAAATACTTGTTAAAAATATGAATAAAATCCAATATAAATATTATTATTGAGCCAAGCAAATTATGTTTCTTAAATGCCTTTTAAAATTTTATAAAGGAAATTTTTATAGATTACAAAATATTCAAATGATTATTAGCTTTTTAATTTATATTAGAATATGATTCTAAAAGGAATTATATTCGATTCAATTAAAGATAATATTGAAAATAGTTTTCAACCTTTGCTTTTTTAAATTTATAAAAGTCTATATTTATGATAATTATATTTTTAATTTTTTTGATTTGTGGAAAAAGCTTATTAAATTGTGAAATTTATTGAAAGACCTTTTAAATTTTTCAAATATAAGGATTTCAAAGGGGAGGCAGACCCTAGTACTCTATCTTTATTTTTTGATGCTGGATATCTTCAGTTGAAGCTCTTTGATATGTGGAAGTAAAATCTAACACCTCACATATAATCAGAAATAATCTCATTTGTCAACAACGTACCCATGTACAACAAATCAATAAATACCCAATTAAAAAGAGCAAATAGTGAAAATAAGGGTAAGAAATAAAATAGTTTAAAATTAAAGGGATAATTTTAGATTTACTTTAATTAAAAGTGATTAAAAAACTGCTAGTTGACTCCTTAATTTTACTAACTTAATTTTAGTTTAGTCAAATGAGTGATAAATTCCCCTCAAGAGAATCTTTGATACAGGGATTCCTAATCATTATCCTATTGAAAGAATTTCTTTGCTAGTGTCTTCTAGCTCAAATCATTTATAGCATCTTGATTCAAAATTAAAAAAGGTGTTGTTTTAGTTTGAATGCATTCGTTAAGAATTTGTTCTTGTTAAACCCTAGTTTACATTAATTTTCAGTTTCTGATTATGGCAAGTGGCTGCATATGCATGAACAATAATTCAGTTGAGAATAAAGAGAAATAAGTGAAGTGAATCGTGGGTTATAAGAATAAGAATTTATTTGCCTTTAAGCTAGAGGTTAGAGTCTATGAGAATGTTTTCAGGTTTGAGAAGAAAAGTAGGGTGTTATATATTTTAATTATTAAATAGGAAAAGATTATGTTTTAATTAAATTTAGACACCCCATTGGTTAATCACTGATCTCTAGAGGGAAATCCAATTAAACATTAGGGTTTTAATTATAGCTCTGATCATTATATTAAACACCAATCAATATTAGAATTAAACCATATTAGCCAATCACTGATCTCTATTTAATATAGTCCCAATCACATCTCTAATTAAGAATCGGGCTTTGATCTTTTTCTTATAACCCACGATTCTCTTCACTTATTTCTCTTTAACTTAAAAATTTATTCTACTGCCACCACCCTGAATAATTTAAAGTTTATATATTTAAATTTTAATTTTGTACTTTCAAATCTTTCACCCAACTGGATTCTCATCACTATCACAGAAAAGGAAGAATGGCAATTTCACTTCTATTTTATTGGATGGCAGAGAAAATTTGTTGAACTTTTTAAAAAAAGATGATGATGATTGTGAACAAGATAGAATGAATCTATGGTTTGATGTTAATTTGCTTGATAATTAGAATTATAGAACTCCAAAATAAAAGTGTGGTACCTATACTCTGAGGCATTATCAGCTGCTGTTTTATCAGTTGATGGAGTTAGGGTTGGGAGGGAGGACGATGCCAATCTTCTCTTGGAACTCTGTCCACTCTTGAAGCGAAAGAGGCTTCTTCTTTTAAATGACCTGCTTGTGAACTTAAATCCAAATCTGGTAGGAGTCCTTGAATAACTTTAAGGAGGAGGAGTACTGCCAGGCAAGGCTCTTTGTTTAATTCTAACCCTCATCCACGTAAAGAGCATGGTCCTGACTTGCAATCCTAGTTATCTCGCTCTGCAACTCCTACAAAAACGTAAATAAAAACAAGGGTGGTGGTTACCTGTGGACAGTCAGTAGACAAGTACTCTGGCTCTATTATCTCCTAGTTCTAGTGAAATAGGCACAACACCTAGTTCTCAAATTAAAAAAAAGGATTCAGAACTATTACGCAACTGAATTGTTTAGAATAAGTTATTCGTTTAAATAAAATTAGCTGGTTTATGTATAATAAGAAGGCTCTTCGCCCCTTATTTTAAGGGGCTGTATTTATTTCTATATAATTGAAAATAAATCAAAATTGTCCTTCATTTTAAGACTTAAGCAAGTTTAAAAGTTGAGTCAAATCTGAATTTAAATCATTTATATACAAGCAATAACGAAGTTAAAATTTATCGGCTATATCTTTGCCGAAGATTTGCTTAACTTTATCAAAAGAGTGCTTGCAATTGTAGTCCACCTACACGAAATGGGAATCAGAGCGATCTATCATCAGCATCGCAAATAGACTGGCCATCTTTGCGAACTCTAGCATGCGGTCAATTGCCTGCTTAGTGATGCAATAATCTATCATTGAACAACAGTAAAGAGCGAATGTTCTATTGATTATAGATCAACATTAATTTATGAAAAATATTGATATCCATGACTACTCTATCAAATTCATCCTCGTTGACTGGAGAGACAGGTCCATTTGCTTTAGCATTACTCTGTCTTTAAGTAGGCTCGATGAAAGACCTCTTGTAGTATCTTGAGGCTTAGAGCGCAAGTTTCCAACTCTTCTCAGTCAGATTCATCAAGATATATCTCAACAGTTTGGCCTTCGCTTACTAAAGGTTAAGC
This sequence comes from Tetmemena sp. SeJ-2015, assembly GCA_027382625.1. Classification (NCBI taxonomy): domain Eukaryota; phylum Ciliophora; class Spirotrichea; order Sporadotrichida; family Oxytrichidae; genus Tetmemena; species Tetmemena sp. SeJ-2015. The sequence goes on along the minus strand of JAJKFJ010023719.1, from coordinate 59,659 downwards.
TCTTTCTTGTGGACCTGTATTTAGTCCTGATCATCTTAAAAATATAGTGATATTAAATTCATCCTTAGTCATATTTTAGAAGATTTATGAGAGCTGGTTCTCAACAAGCACTCTCAGCACATCCTCTTTGTCTGTGGATAAGAGATCCATTTATGCTCAAAATGAGAATGAATTTATTATAAAAGCTGGATGGCACTCTTTGAAACTTTGGTTGAGGAGGACCCATCGTGCGTGGCGTATCTTATTATATTTCTTAATTAAAAAGCATGGGAGATTCACTAGATCCACTTTCAGAGTCTACCCTTGTGTTTAGCTGTTGACTGTGTGAATAGTTCTCTCTAAGCGTTGATTGAATAGGAGATAAGCATATATAAATTATTGTATTTTCTCGACTTGAATAGGTCCTTTACTTGCTTAGTCAGCTTTTCGTACTTGAACATGTTTAGTTCTTTAGTGAAGGCATAATTATTCTTCATGATTTAGTCTCTAAACTCCTTGATGGTCTTTTCTTTAAATCAAATAAATGCATATCTCATTTATACCTATTCTTGCAGTTAAGAATTAAGCTCCACAAAGGATTTCTACTCCTACCTCTGGCTGACTTTCTCGTTCACATATATGAACAACAAATTTGAAGCATTTGTAAATGAGGCCATAGGCACTTGACTTTCCATTCTAATCTCTTTTAAAGCATATTTATCTATAAAATATAATAAATACATTTATTATAATCTCCTTAACTCTCTGCGAAGACTACACTCTCCTCCTCGGGAGTGATTTTGTAGTCATCGAATCTGTACCATTTCTGCTGGTTTCTGTCGAATATGAAAGCGTAGTAGTGCCCTTAATCTCCATCTCCCCTATGTACAAGCACTGCATGTAGATGATATTTCTCTTTCTAAAGACTCTGTTGTTGCTCCTCTGTTCTTCTCTCAAGCGCCTTCAACTTCTCTTCTAGTTCTTAGATCTTAAATTCAGTCTGCTTTTTTATTTTCTATAAATAAATATGTGTGCATGAAATAAATAAATTCTAAAGTGACTCGAAGAAAGCAGATTACTGATCAGCTGACAGACAATGCTGATTTCCTTCAACTTTCTAGTCAGCCAGGACTTCTTTCGATATTTTTTCTGTTTGCTCCAGAATCTCAAAGACTCCTAGGCCGTTCTTGTAATTCTTCAAGTAATTTATCTAGTCATACCTACATTTAAAAATGAGGAGATATAAATGTTTTAGTCTCTGAAATTCTTCTATGCAGTAAGGAGTTAGTCAATCATAAAGTATCAGATGCTAAATTCATTATAGATGTATAAACTGAATGACTGCAGTGAGTTTCTGATCTCCATCCTTATTTTTGAGAAGGAACTTGTCAGCATAAACTACTTTCTCAAACTCAAAGCGCTTGTTGTTTTTGACAAGTGTCTGAGTCTTGTAATCGTAGCTTACTCTCTGCAAAGTGAACATTAAGACTTGAGGCAGGTCTTCTATCCACTCCTCCTTCACGCATTTTAGCTTCTGCTTCGCCGATTCATCTTAGCCTTCGGTTTCACCCATGGGTGTCTATAGAGTCTGGGAATCAGGACCCTAAGGAGTTTCGTAAAAGGATTTTGCAACCTCCTAGCAATTGAAATCAGGGATTTCTTCTCTGTGATGGGAACTCCAGGCATCGAAAAGAGAACTGAAGTTGGCGATATCTATCATGATAGGTCCCATCTTCTCTGTCTTCTCATTGAAGATTTTACTTCTCTGGGAGTCAGTCACTTTCAGAATCTGCCTCAGCTTTCCGAAGAACATGTAGTAGATTGAATTCTCGTTAGGATCAAACTCCTTAAATGGATCATAACAGCAGTATAATGTAAAGGAGTTTCTCAATTTAAGATCATCCTCTTCTTTGCTATCTTCAATGAGCACTGATTAAGTCATTGAAGCATTATCTTGCTGAAGGGAGGCACTAGTAGATTAACTGGAAGTGTCATAGCCGTTCATGTTTAAGCTCACTGACTTAATTTCAATTTCATCAGCTATACTTGACTTTCTCATGTTTATATCCCCGCCTACTAGCATGAATTCTGGTTCCTTGTTTAAGTTCTAAGGCTTTGAAGCTGATGGATTATTGGCCTCGTATTTTTTCTCTTCACTAACTAAGCGTCTAGCAAGGGATCTCTCTCCCAATCCTTCCTCAATCCTTTCTAGGAAGTTGAGATTGAACTCACCAATATCTTCATAACATATCATAATTACACTATGCTAAATATCCTTCTATTCTCCAAGACTGATAGGTTAGCCAAAGTCATCTACGAGGGAAAGCAGGACGTCACTTGGTTCTGTGTACTTTTGGTTCGAAGTAGCCATTCTTGCAAACAGGTAGGCCAAATTGAACACCAAAGACTGGCAAGCAGCTTGTCTCTGAACGTTACTGCTATATAGGTGCTCCGGCTAAAGCATCTTCTAGACTATGGCACTGGTGAGAATTTTCTCACTGAAATCGGGTAAGTAGAAATAGGCCTAGATCAGAGAGTTGAAGTAACAGGCTATAAATAGGAGATTAAGAGATGAAATTGAATAATCTGATTCGCTTTTTCTTACTATTTCCGATGTTCTTGAGACCAACTAAGTCACCACCCATTCTCAACCTCTGCTCGTGATTAAGTGGATCGTATTTAATTAGCTCCTGATTCAAACTGTTGAGTCTGTTCATCTAAGGAGGAACGAGATGCTAAGTATTGGCTGCGTCTTTTGAGGTGAGGGATCTTTGAAAAGTGGATTGCTAAATTGACTAAACTTTATTTAGGCTCTCCTACATGGCCGCATTAACCTGCTTCTAGTACGAGTCCATCTACTAATGTGAAATTTAAATCCAAATTTGTTAACTTACATTGGTATCTCGATCAACTAACTGATCTCTGTTCTGCCTTATGGGTTTCAAGTCAGCTGGCGCTCTAAAAATTAAGCCATTTTAAAATCAAGAATCATTTTGGTCTTGAAATTCTACAAAAGCACAAATGGATATTTCAGATCAATATTACAAGGTATACGCTCGTATATTCGGGTGTTTCTTACTTATTAACATTAAAAGAAAAGCAAAATATACTCCACTTTTGGTTAGAGGGCTTGTGATTAGGGCTTTTATTTTGCATTTGGAAAAGTATTTCAGCAGCTTCTTCTATCTTTGTGTTCTCGTTTAGAACCCGAATAACGTCTTCCCTTTTAAAGCCGAGCTCTACCAGATTTTGAATGTCTTTCTCTTTGTACTTATTCTTGTTAGCGAGTCCCAGCCAGCTCATTATTTAAATCTATAATTATAAGATTACTATCCAAAATTCATGGATTTATCATACATGCATGCATGATAATTAAGAAGCATTAATTTTTATTGTATGCATCATTGATAACATCATAAACTACCCCTATTCAGACGAGCAACGCATACTGAACCTAACTAACTTCCAATCTAATGTGCTCCGCTCTGAGGTTTGCCTAAGGTTTCTGCGTACGCTGGGATTTGAGCCCTCCATATCCACTGATGTACTTGTGCTCCCTTACGATAAGCCCATTAAGCGTTTGATATAATAAAGCTAAATAAATATTTCCCTTTATCTTTATTGTTGATGGTTGCTAGAGAGGCTTTACTTTCAAAGTTGACAACCAAAGTAGAGGCCGTATAGCTCCAAGATGTCGAATAAAAGCTGGGCTTCCCTAATTTCCAGAGATTCAGTGAGTTGTTCGGGGTAGACCTAACTGAAAAAGCTGCCAAAGAGGAACGAGAACAGATCATGCTCACTCATAAGGAAGTTTTAAAGCTGTTCGAGGAAACTGAGTGCAAGAGTATTGAAGAGTACATAGTTGAACTCGGAGAAAACGCAAATGAATTCTAGTTGCTGCTTATGGACGTACTGGGTAAGAATAACAAGGCCAAAGATATACTTATGGTGCTTCGTGAACTGTGGCTTGAGGTAAATGTACTTCACAAGACAGCTATATTTTTGCGCTAATGCTTCGCGGATTCAGTTTCAAGGGCATCATTGGTAGATGCCAAGGACAAGAATGCAAAGTTTGCGAGAAGTATACTCATGATAGATATCATGGACGCACAAGGTATCAGGAAAGGCACGAAAGGGAGAGTGAATAGTATAGAATAGCTGGTGATGCTCTATTGCGAAAGAGAGACATACAAGATTCAGAATATTCCAGACTTTGTAACCAAAATAGATAAGCAACTCAAAAAAGGACTTGGCCTTAATGCAGATTCCTCAACTTCTGTTGAGAGGCTTTGGGACATAGTGCGAAACTTACTACTTAATTATTTTTAAAACCTGATTCTAGAACGCTTAACTCGCAAGCCAAGACTAAAGAGACCCTCAGTGGCCCAGCCTAAACTCTTAGAATGGGTTGAGTGCATGGACCCTGAGATAGAATTAGCAGATTTACCAGACTATAGTAAGGAGAGAATAGATGACTTAGAGGAGCTAGCACAAGCAATCACTAAGAGAAATTTAGAAAGACAAAGACTCTATGGCGACTTGTAGAGATAAATCCAAGCTGCGAATAACTCTGGAACTGATAGCCATGATGGGAGTTCTGAGCCTTATAACATGAGTGGGAACGCCCCTGAACTAATTTTGCAATTGAATTATTTTAACTCACTAAAAAGGACACATACAGTGGATCTTAAGGTTAGTTAATGACTGAGGATAGGATCTTAGACGAAAGAATCTATGAAGCGATATGGTCACCCTCCACCTGGCTACATCAAAAGCAGCTGATAGATGACTTCGTCATTTTCACAGTCATGAGTGAAATTTGCTCAGAGGAAGGGGTAGAGTTCATCTTCAATATCTCTTAAGTAAAATGAGTACTCTTGTTAAATTTATCCGCTAGTGCTTTAAGAACTTCATGCTTGAAAATATGCCACCTCTCGAAGTGTCAAGAGACTCCTCCTAAGGCGAGGGCTAAAGTGGCTTTAAGCTGAATTCAAACCAAACTCCGCATTAGCAGCACATGGGTCTGCTGGCTCAAGAATTAGCTGCCATCCCTAAGAGCCATGACCCTAAAGTAGTACCAAGGGGTTTAATCTTCCAAAATAATGGTGGGAACTTGTCAGCTAAGCGAAACGGAGGTAATCAGAATTCAAAGAAGAGCAATATGGACTAATATCTTGAGCTCTCTTGGAAACATCTGTACAGAAATACCTCCCCAACTATCCTACACGCCACCATCTTGAACAACCACTTTGATTCATTATGAATAAGAAAATGGATTTTTAATATGTTGACTACATGAAGTAGTATGTGGAGCGAGGAGCAGACATAAATGCAAAGGATTTCGCAGACTGGACGCCCTTGCACTGTGCTGTCTACGTCGGTAATACTCTCTACATTAAGTTTTTGATTCAGCGCTAGTACATATTCCTGCATGAGAAGAACGATGAGGGGAAGACTCCTATCCAACTGGCAATAGAGGCAGGAAATAAAGCTTCATTTGAAATGAATGGTTTTGTAAATGTTTTTGGTGAAGAAAACGCAGTGATATGCTTGCTTGAGCGAGGAACTGAGCTGGAGGAGGATATCTGGCACAAACTCTTGATCCTTGCACTTAACTATGATATCGTGAGCTACCTAAAACTAGCTCTGAGAGCTGGTGTTAATCTCCACAACTGTGGGGAAGAGACTAAGATCTCTCTTCACAATAGTTGTGCTCTTCAATTATATTATTCATGTTTACACAAGGCAGTCTGTTTGCATGCAGTGAAGATCTTGAGGTTTTACGCAGAGAGCTTCAGCCAGAATGAGTTGATAAACATGATCAGGCAGTAGGATTTCTAGGGTCTGAACGTGCAGGAGTATGCCAAACTAACTTAGAACATGGAAATACAAGAGATGATAGCTCAAATCCTAGCTGGTCAGAAGCCATGAAAATACAACAACTTATTGAATTTAATTATTGCATAAGCTTGAAGAGACTCCGAGAGACAGCGTGATGCCTGAGGTGGGGAGAGATTTCTTGAACTCAAACTCCAGGCTAGTCAGATCAGAGAAGAACAACTCAGACATTGGACTGGAAACACACAGTCAAATATTTATCTTAAAACTGATAGTCCTTAGCAAGAGAGATCTTAAATGATGGACGGAGGTTGAGTTATGTAAATTGTTTATATTAAGGCAGTGGAGAGAAGTTTAGGAACAGCGAGTGGAGAAGGAGAGACTTTGATGACGGCAACTTCAAGAACATGCTCACAGAGTTCAAGACTACAGTAAAAAAATATTCCTAATATCTTAAATCCATTCTTTATAGGTCTTAGAAATAGAAATAAGTTTTATTTAGAGGTGTAAGAGCATCACCTGAAGGAGCTGAACGACGCCCATGCTAGAATTATTGAGAAGGACAATCAAGTGGAGTCTCTGAAGAACGATCTACGCCAGCAGAGTGAACTCATGGTTAAGCTACAGGAAGAGATAAACAGCCTCATGAACGACCAGAAGACCCACCGCCACGACCAGGCTAAGTACCTCAAGAAGCAGCTGAAGGAGATGAACTCCAACTTCAGCGGCCAGATCGACACCCTCCAAGTCAACATTGAGTAAGAATAAAACTTAAAATCCAACTTCTTATTAGGAAGACCACTGAGAACTTGAAAGAGCTAATATCTCAACAGAAGAAGGCGACCGAAGACTTCAACAAGTTACAGAAGAACTAGAAGGAGCAGATGAAGAAGCTCATTAAGGAGCGCAATAACCAACAGAGCCAGTAGCTCAACACTAATAACGGAGGCCACGAGACAAGCGGCTTCGGAGGAGCAAATGATCGACACCACAACAGTAGCGGCCTCAACAACCAGCAAATAAACAACGCCTTCAACAGCAACTCAAGGAAGACTGAGAGCAACTTCGAAAGAGGCGCTGGCTAGCAAGACCCATCAAACACCCAGGCCCCACATCATAGAGATGCAGACGAAGATAATGTATAGAAGAGCTCTAATTGCTACATATTTTGATGTAGAGAAAATAAGGGAGTTAACTTAGTTAAGGTAAATTTAAGCATTAAAGATAAAGAGTCGCACTCCATATCGATATTAGAAATGAATGTTACAAGGAATTAGTTAGTTTATTAGGATATCATCATCACTATAGCATACAAATATTTTATAGTCTCATAAGAATATAATCTCAATCCACTTAGCGTGGTGGCCAGGACGCAACCTTATGTAACGCTTTAGATACCTTTAGTTTTCAGCCCTTAAAGCCAGTGAAAGTAGCAATTATGCTCTCACTAAGCAGTCATCCTCCTTTTATCTATGGCTTTAACTCGAAAGTCTCAGTAGAGTATAAACTGCTATCCCCATGAAGATTATGGTGAACGCAATTGCGAGTCCATAGTGGATTAGAATACCCAGAACTATGCCTGCAATAAAGGCTGAAAGTGAAACTGCAATCATTATCTTCAGGAACTTGAAATCCTACTTGATCTTAGCTAGCTTAGTTCGCTTCAGAAGCTTGTTGAGTTTTCTAACTGTTTCTTCTATCTCTATATCATCAACTGAGTAGTACTCAGCTCGCTCTCTCAGTGTATCTCTTTAATGAGGCTGCAGCACAAACTCACCTGAGCATTCTGCGCTTCTAATGACCAGCATACTTAATGTTTCTGGTGGTGGGAGGACGTTTAAAGGTAGCTATAAAGGTGCCTATTGCTGTTGTTGTTGTGACTAATTTTCAGAATCATTCACAGAGTTTTGGATAGCAAAGTTCTTCCTTGGAACTTCATTTTAAAGTTCTCAAATATACACTATATATGCTTTTATACATCACGAGGGTGCTGCTGTCGAGGTTATAATATAAGAAGTGGATATTGACCCAGGTCTAGTTCTTAAGTATTCTGATAGAGATTGAATAGGAACTTAATTTGCGTGTCTGCCTCTTATTGAGCCTCGTCTTGAACATTAGCTTCAAATGATTCCATAAGGTCGTCCTTGAAGGGGATCAGGTCTTCTAAATCAGGTTCAATTGTTTATTTAAGAAGAAATGATTCATTGAATAAGTTATAAATATCATGTTTAGATGAGCTGGTTAGCTGAGACTACTTGGCTTTTAACTGCATGAGTGGCTAGTGTGCTTTAAAGCACTGATATCAATCTCATAATCAAATTAAACTCTTCAAAAGTAGATTTCTTATCTTGGATTATGAGTAGACAGGACATTTTCTTTGCTTAATTCGCTATTGTAACCTATTTACTGGGATTCAGGATGGCTAGAGTTTTATAGTCCAAGCTGCTATTACCTCTTCCTGGTTTCCTCGGTTTAAGAAAAATGGATATCAGAGACATCCACAGTATTTCCACTAGCAGTGGAGTAGGAATTCTAACTCTGCTAGCTCATGAAGCTATTGCCCTGGTTCTTCCTATTCAACGAAGCCCTCGCAAGCTTGGTAGCATTCTTATTCAAGTCTATAATTAATTCCGACTGCTCTTCAAATGGCTGTACTATCCCCTGTGAAAGAAGTTAGATGTTATCTTGAGAGATGTCTCGCGTGTAGTTATTGATGTTACTTATGATACGGTGGTGGTGGTCGCCCTCTCTGCCGCTGTTCACATTTAACTTGATCAGCTTGTCATTTCGCTTTCTTAACTCCTCAAACTATTCAGCGTCCTCTTGGGCTGTGCTTCCCAACTCATACTCGTAAGGCCCTTGGCTGTCCAGCTGCTTCTTCTTGGACTTAGTTATTGATTTCCTAATAGTGCTCTTCCTGCTGCCTCTCTTACTGGCTTGATTATTATCACCAGTGGCGATGACATCCTTGGTGTTATAGAGACAGAGTTGGGAAAGGGAAGTATCGAAATGAGAGAGTTAACTGCTCTAGTTAAGAAAAGACTGGCTGGGGTGGCTCTCCATGTCACCCTTCGTTTAGTCCAAGTTCAGATTAGAGTGAGTGTGCACGTGAGTCTGGTCTAAACTGCAGTTGCTGTTATAGTTCTAGTCCTGCAGCTCGTAGTCTTTTAAATTGCCCCCTTTGAAGTCTTGAAGTGGGTCTAAGTTAAAGTTATCTTCCTCGTCTGTTAGCATTTTCAATAAGAGGTGTAGTGAGCTGTTGTTTTTATCACCCTGTTGATGTAATTATAATCAAGTTAAACTACATTCAAGAAATCAATTCTTCACACACACACACACAGACTTGGATTTTAAATAGCTTCCTTGATAAATGTCTAATACAATTATAGAGCGATAACAATTATTGAAATAACAATTGCTCTTATAATATTGCACAATTCACATTCAATTCACACTATATATTCAAATACTTTATTGTATCTTGCTATAATAAAGTTCTAGTAATAAAATGAGTGATTTATCAGAGCACGCAAAGTTCTTGAAGTATCAGTACGCTTCAGACGAGACTCTCTTCGACAAGGATGTGCTCAAGGCCCAGTCCTATGACCGCCTAGTGCGCTCAGCCTCCTCCTTCTATGTGATCCCTTTCGGCCTGCAGCTCGCTCAGATCTACTTCATCAACGTCCCTGAGAAGCTCTCCCTCTACTAAAAACTCAGAGGACTCAAGTTCGTGACTTTAATGGGAGCACTTGCTCTCAGCGCCCTCGAGATGCAGAAGCTTGACAACTACTGGACCTTCCTCAACCGCTTCTACCCTGAGCCCACCTAGCTACAGAAGCAGCTCTACAAGGAGGCACTCCTCTTCAAGGAGAAGAACTTCGAACCCACTCCCTTCGAAGATAGAATCAAGCAACTCAATGCCCAGACTGTGGCCAACTACGAGAGAATGTATAGACTCCCCACTCAAGAGTATATCACCCCCGACGACGATATAAACGCAGCCTCCATCCAGACTCACTACTGAAAAGAGAACACCCCTCTTAGAGGAATGCTAAAAGTAATAAGAGAGCTGCAGAGAGTCCATTAGCGTGGGAGTGCTTATAAGCAAATATGTATGTGCTTTGTATTTCTTGTGCTTGCTCTCTTCAGCTTCTCAATCTATTTAAACTTTTCTTACAAAATACTCTAAAACATTCACTATCATCACAAAGAGTAGAATGAGTGAGAGTTGTACATTCTTTATTTAACTTTGAATTATAATTTTTCAAAATGCAATCACTGATAAACCAGTTATAAAAACAGCCACACTAGCAACAGCAGCTGGAAACAAGCAGCTCCATTTAGTCTTAAAACCCTTTGAGGCAGACAATTTAGTCTCAAGGATCCGGTGGGAATGGAATTATCAACGCCTTTCAAAGCAAGATACAAATGACTATCTCCCAGCAGATCGCCAGATAAAAGGAGAAAGAATTCATACCCAATCCACGTACGTTGGATATAGCTGCAGAACTCTCTAAGATTAAGAATTGCAATTCAAAATTATGTAATGTGTTTTGCTCACTCTATTCAATGTGTTAATGCAAGTTGTACAACGAGATAGAGGAGATTTTTAACTTGATAGATAAGTCCATGAACCCAGAGAACCTGGATCAAATCTTGAAGTTGTTCTCTCTTTTTGAGTTGGGCAAGATTCATGGGTCCTCGAGCACAGACACATCCACTCTCTTAGGGTTGAGAACTTAAGAAACTCTGCATAAATAGAAGATTAGCAGCGGATAGATTGCCCCTGGCTATGAAGATTTAACTATGGATATCGAGACATAGCAGCGACTCGCTACTATTACTTAGCGCTACTTCGATAGAAACCCAACCGCAACAGTCAAATGCTCTTATTAAAGGGTAGAGTTATCTTTACTTGTTTAAACAGTGGAGTCGATGATCCTTTTCTACTTGGAGAGGTAAATCCCAAACAAAAAGAGTACTAGTCAATCTGTAGATTAACTTCAGAGTACAGTTGAGTCTATCATAGAGAAAAGAATGAAAGCAGATAAGCAGTTGTTTGTAAAGCCTTTCAGCAGTCAAAAAGAGTTGCAAGATATGTTGACTGTAAATGTGGCTTGACAGTTGAATGTTTTGAGCTACAAGATTTTAAGAGCCCTCCTCTCTTAGAATGACAAGGCTTTTGTCGTCTACAGTGACAGCATCAAGATCTTCAACAATATATTGAAAGTATAATATGTGCAACTGCTATTTATTTGTCTCTATTTTTTATTTGTAGAATGTTCTTTTCCAAGAAGCGATCGATAACATAATGAAAGTGAATAGGATGGTTCTTACTCAGGTAGACAGCAACAGCCTTAAACGAACTCTGTAAATCATCAAGCTTATGAATGTGTACGCAAGGAGAATCTCCCAAGTTAAGAATAACTACATCTTCACTATTGAAGTCAAAGTCTTTTCATTTCAAGCAATATTTTGCGAAAATGAAGTATTGGACAACCCGCAGATAGTTAAGATATGGAGGATACTCACAAAGATAGAGTTCAACACGACTAAAGATCTTTTTCAGAAGTTTGGGGGACTCGAAGACTCCAAAGCTTGGTGCGGCATCTACAAGCACCTTTGTAAATTTGGCAGTTTCCTACTCCATGTTATGAAAACTTTACATTATTTACGAGAAGCTTATTTGAAATTTTTAATACTTCAATAAAATTGCCAGCCCATGAGCTTTCTAAATGCCTGGTGTTCAATGAGAACATAGTGGAGTTCATACACCTTATGAGCAACAACATGATTTGTACACACTATATTACATATATTTGCTTATCTATGAATGCCTTGATTAATCAAGAGTGGGATCAGTTAAATTACAAATTCGAGCACGTCAACAGATGCTTTGCAGAGGTGCTTAACTTCCTAAGACAGATTCTATCTGAACTTGAAGATTAAACCATCAAGGAGATTTTCCACTCTCTTTCAACCACATTCATGCCTCAGAGTCTATATGACATAATTTATAAAAGATTGTATTAATTTAGTCTCTTCTTCCTGATAATTAACTCAGACCAGACAGATGTAGATACCACTCTATCCCCAGATCTGCAAAAAGAAGCCTAGCTCACTCAGAATATCATTAAATTCTGGGTTATTGTTACTCAGTAGATGAGGCTCTGGATTGAGCCTGAGAAATAGAGTCACAAGAATCTGTAAAGAGCAGCCATAAAATTCGTAGAAAGCTTCTGCTTGAAGCTGCCTGACTGTGTCAGTCTCATCTGCCAGTATTCCAAAGAGCTACTGATCTTTAGTTTCTCAGATAAGATTGAGGTCAATTCACATCCCTTCCTCTCCCACTTTGCTCATACCGTTCTTCAAATAATAATTAAATTAAACTTTGAAATCTTTTGTCTCGTTTGCCTATCTTTTCTAGGATCTACTGCTCTCTCGGTTTGATTGAAATAGTACAGCCTATTCTCAAAAAAACTGGTCAGCGAGAGTAGATGCTCCTCATTGAGGAAACTATTTTTGCAGCTGCTCAGAATTTGATTGACTACCCAATGCCCCTGATAAAGCTTATCTTCCTGATAGTTGCGAACACCATGAGGGAGGAGCTGTTTGTAGATGCTAATAAATACCGATACGCTCCTATAGTTAAATTATTATCATATTCTTAATAAATCTATACATTTTTCTGAATTTAAGTTAAGTTGATCTTCAGTCAACAGCTACTGAAGGAGTGTCCAAACTCAAACGAGGTAGTTATAAGACTGCTGACTTATTTCGAGAAGCACACTTTGAAGTACATGATGCAGCTGATTATTGATAACTCGATGCAGGTCGTTGAAAACGCAAAGGACGTGGCTCCACTAGCACAACTGGTTAGACTCAACTACACCTGGCGAGGGATGGTCCAGCAAGAACCTAGACTCAAGATTTAAGTGCCCCTCAACTACTTTCCAGTCATCTAGGCTGCCATCTCTAAGTTCCTTAATATAGTGGAGACCAACTACAGAACCAAGCTTAAATTAGAAGTTATAAGCATACTGCTTATTAATTCTATATATAGCTACAGTTTCTGGAGTAGTTTAAGAAAGCCAATTAGAAGAGAGGCGCATCTGCAACAATACCAACTGAACAGCAAATTCAAGATGTTATAATTGATCCTATTAAGAAGAAAGTAGATGCAGGCTTGCTTAAACTTCTCAGAGCATGCTGCTTCAACTTGCTTCAAAACATAATTTCATCAATTAAGAATAGTTGTATTTGCAGCCTGAGACAGACAACCAACAGTTTGTAGAGATAGAGAAGAAACTAATGCCTTTGCTGCGGCAGATGGTAGATGAGATCCTTATTCCCTATTAAGTTTACTTGCTCAAGATCTCTGAAGCCATAATTATAGTCAGGCTTGTCATTACACCCACCACCTCCTTCGCTCTCAAAAATTAGAAGAAATATCTTTGATTCTATAATTTCTTCATAAATTTGCACGAGGTGTATGAAATAGACCAGAGGATAATGCGAATAAGGAGCTTTGTGATATTCTTGTCCTACGGCTAGGACTTCTACAAAATGAACAACCAGTTCCTAGTCCAGAGTTCCTACATAGTCATCAAGCTGCTCACAGATCACAACTAGAGAATATAAAGGGCCCTATCTAATGACGTTAACAGTGCAACTATTCAAGGTGCTGGCACTTAGGCGAATTAAAAGGTTCAAATTCTTGCAAAGACCAAGGATGAACTTGAGAAAGCAACAGTGCTTTCTCATAAGGATCTCGTGAACTTGCTCGTCATGATCTAACTCCTTCACTTTAAATAAGAATTTTATTTCGTATTATGACTTGAACAACTATCACATAGAGCTTTAGTTCAACATACCTTCAGTCCTTGACCAGCTCTTAGCAATTTTTAAAAAAGAGAGCTTCTTATCATCAAAATTTTAGAGTTGAATGAATGACTAGCTGTGGAGTGTTTGAAATGACTTTTGATTGTCGATTGTAAAGACTGGTAGCAATATTTTCACTGACTCACAACTTCATGCAGTAGGTGTTCGAGTACTTCAGCATCAAGGAGAAGCGACAGAAGCTGATTGATCTTTTTCTGAGAGAGCTCTCTGACTCCAAGAATCAAAGTCTCCTGCCCGAAGAAATCAAAATCATCGTAGTAGGTATCAGTAACACATGTCTAAATGAGATTGAGAGAGTAGATATACTTTAATTAAGTAACTTGTTCTTGAGGTATCGAGAGCAGTTTAACTTGAGTGATGAGGAGATGCTCCCTCTGCTGAGGAGAACTTTCAACATGCTGTTCTGGCAGAAGTACCTCCACGATAAGCAAGTGTATTTCGAAGAGAGAGCTAAGTTGCAAGCTGAGTAATCTAATAAGGAGGAAGTGGATGCTTAAAATAGCTTAATTCTATTTATGTTTGCTTTTGAAGAATAAACCAAGAAGGATAACTCAAACAAGAAGGGAGCTATGACGCAGCAAGAGAAGCAACTGCTGAGTGAGTTCTTTCTCTCAGAGTACAAAGACATATGCTCATATTTGCATTTACTTGTTTTATACTTGAATTTTGCTCTGAGCACAGCTTTGATAACCAATGACAATTTTTAATTCCTTAATCATTTTGAGGAGGAGTTAAAGAGAAGCGGACGCAGTGAATCAGTAAGTAAATTCTATAAAGACGTGTTGATAGCAGTGAAAGACTTTGACGAATATGCCTTTTTCAAGCGTTCACTGGTGCTCTCTTACCACAACGATAGAGAGCTCCTCAAGAAGTTCTTAATCTAAATATTGATATTAGTTAATTAGAATTTCACTCAACTGTATTTATGAATGGAGAAGGAACAGAAGCTTGCCAGAGTAGTAGAGATAGTGATGCGCTGTAAGAGAGTAAAGGTTGCGAGGGAGGGCAACAAGGAATACATTAGATTCATCTTCTAATTCACTCAGCACTGAACAATAAAGCACACACAAGGAATAGAATAAGCCCTAAAGCATGATTAAAGTATTTATTTATGGATTCACGAGAACACATCTTCTGAGTGGAATAAATTAGTTTTAAGATATAAAAGGAAAATATATAAATAAATCAATGGTATAATCTTCCATCAAAAGTCAATCCCTGCTGCCTCATTTCAGCTCCCATTCAATTAGACTCCTTACATTTATATGCCATAATCTCATATTTAATATGACATTAGTGAGCATGGCTATTCTGGCCTGCTTGCCTCTTACTCAGTAACTAGCAGTGATGCTTTAAAAGAACGAGCCCTATTGCTTCATCACTCAAGCCTCAAAGTTGTAGGACGTGAATGTTAATTTCATGGTCAGTGGCATCAACGAAGATCAAGTCAAGTTCTTTGTAAGTACAATTAGCATTCCTCAAAGACTCTCTACTTTAACTATGAGTGTTTATCCACAAAATAGCTATCTTGAAGCTTCCCAACAAATACTGTTTTCTAGCATAGGAGATTTATATCTCTTGTGAAGTAAAGAAGTATCTCGGGTGTTTGATAAACACGTGTGAGAAAAACTTATCGATCAAAATATTTCCCTTTCTCAGCCTTTGCTTAACTCTTTAATTTTAGATCGTGCAAGGGAACGGAGTGATGCTGCATGAGTCTCAAGGCAAGAGAGAGAATGATGTGAGTGTGCGCACGAGAGACCAGGGAAAACTGAGTCTCTGCTGGCACAAACTAGACAGAAAGACGAAGAAGCTCACCTTCAATTTCAGACTTACTCAAGTTGACTCAAATGTCAAAGCCAGCACAGAGACCCTACAAATACTCCAATCCAATATAAAGAATGAAAGATATTACTGAAGTTTATTTAAATATAGAGAAGATGCAAACTAGGTTAGACACCATATCACGAAACGTCTATCTTCAATCAGAGATGGACAAGGAACACTCAGAATGTAAGTACACTAAATAAATGCAGCATATAAACTTCTAAAATTTAACTCAAGAGAATCAGTTAATTGAATTATTTTGTAGTGACA
Organism: Tetmemena sp. SeJ-2015; assembly: GCA_027382625.1. Lineage (NCBI taxonomy): Eukaryota > Ciliophora > Spirotrichea > Sporadotrichida > Oxytrichidae > Tetmemena > Tetmemena sp. SeJ-2015. Next base: position 43,843 of record JAJKFJ010023719.1, on the reverse strand, counting down.
TCTGGCAGTTCTTCCTCACAAACATGGATGTCCTTAATTAAGATGGTACTAGTTGCAGGCATCTGCTTTGGACAGTTCTACTTCATCACTCAATTCTTCAAATATAAACACAGAATTTTAAATCCTTCTAAATGATTTTTAAAAAATTAATAACTTTTAATGGTGGGATAATCTTTTATTTTATTCTTCTTACTTTTATAGAGATAAGTTTAATTATACAGATATATAATCGACATTAAAATTAAATTAATTTGCAATGAATTCTTCACGAACAAGGGAACAAAGATTGGAAGAGACTCTAATCCATTTGCAAGGAGTATAATTTGAGAGAATACATAAATGGAGAATAAAGAATGCAGCAGAAGCATAAAGTGTTAATTTATCGATATCTTATTAATCCTAGTCATTTAAAAACATCTTTCACACTAAACGATTTTTGATATCTTTTTAACAGGAAAATTAAACAATTATCTTCAAATTTACTTGCGATGCTATTGTTGTTAGTGTACTTAAGGTTTTATGGTATCAATAAGCAAAATTCATATCAGATTATGTACTAGTTTTCTTGGACAATTAACTTAATTCTCACTTGGAATCCTGAGATTTCTGATCAATATCTATTAAATGGATGAAGTGATTGCTGCTGATGCTATTGCTTTGGTTATTTCCAGAAGAGACTCGTGACTGATTTTACTAGCCGCTGTCATTCGTCATTTTCATTAAAAATTTTTTACTCACCACTGGCTTTCTGTAGGGTATAAAATTAAATTGACTTTTTACTATAGCATTAATTTTTTTCTGGGTTAATTGGATGATTGAATTCTTCTTTAGGGAGCTCTTGGAATAGGCGGCATATTCTTAATGTTTGAGGGATGGTTACCATTGTCAAAAGTTCCTTAGGGATTTATTCTAAGGGAACAATAATGCTTAATTTTAAATACTATGAACACTTAAGAGGATTGGACTCTGAATTCTATTTACCACTCATAAAGTTTCCTTCTTGCACTTTGTAGTAGCTATCGAAATCTTCCCCTTCTTATTTTTTAGAGTCAAGTTAGTTGTAATTTAATTGGCCACTCTTGATCTAAGAATCTGCAAAGCATAGTCTCCCTCCAAAATGAGAGGTCTCCTCCAGCTCGTTTTCGTAATCATGGTTTATGGAAGTGTTCTAGTACGAGTGTATCTCAGTCTTCACTTTATTTCTGAGTGCTCTATTCCTTGAACCATTCTGCTTCAAGTCAAACAATAGATAAAGGTGAAAGTTTATAGAGTCATGATTGGTTTGGTTATCTGGAGGCAATTCTATCTCAGACAAAGGAGTACTCAGATGATTGACTTAATTTTTCAAATGATGAGGTCTCTTATTCGAGGAAATGGGCGGTCTATATTAAGATTGAGCAGATCCATTCCTCTTTCCCATTTTCTCAGAGCTGTTTTAGGATCTATCTTCAAAGAAGCAAGGTGGAAGAATGGACTTTTTAGAGATTGCACATGAGATAGGCCTTCCTTCAAAACTAATCAAAATCTTTAAAATACTCCTTTGTGAGATGATTAAGATGCAGATCTTGTTTTATTGCACATAGAGAATGGTCTTTTAACAATGAGCGGAGTTTGATCTATCTCATTTGGCATTTCAAAAGACTACCTTACAGGGAAGGAAGCAGCTATAGCTTGCATGGTATCCTCTTCTTCAGCTTTGTATTCATTCTCGAAGATTTGATGAAGCTGCTTTTAAACTTTTTAAGCTCCTGGGATTCTACTGAAGTTGCCCATACTACTCATATCCTGATTCATGTAATCCTTGATTTTCCAGAAATCAGTGACATCTTTCTAACCTGAGTTTACTATTTGCGTTATTATCTCTTGCTACTTGCTATTCGATTGGAAATCTGGGGAGAATAACTTGCCCCCTCCGAAATCCCTGCTTTCTTAAACTTGAGAATTGGATAGAGCAAATGTGTCTTGCTCATAAGACTGCTTATTATACTAACTTGGATTCAAGAATGAGCTCTTTAAAGCTAAACTAATGATAAATTACACTTAACTAAGCTCTTATCTTGGGGATCTATCAAACTCTGATGAGGCCTGAGCAAATGAATTTAGCCTGTAAGTGGCTAGGATTCGTTTATTTGCTTTGGGTTCTAACTCCTACTTGAGTTCTTGTGAATAACACCCTCCTAAAGCTGTGCAAGTTCTATATCAGGCACGAAATTCGCAAAATTTGAAGTTTAATTGTACTCATCCTTAGTGTTTGAAGCGATTGATTACCTCTTATCCTCCTCTTTCTCTTTTAGCCTCTTTCTCAACTCTTGCTCTCTTGAAGCCAGGTCTTACCCTGGGTTGTCATAATTGTTAAACGTAAGCAAGATATAGAAAGATAGTTAGCTTATTTTGATATAAGCATGTAAATCGATTACTCCTTTGAATTTTTATTAGGCCTGTCGTATTCTTGTCTATTTTATTACTCATTCTATTGCCGACTTTATGACTAAAGCATAGATGGGTTTAGAGAAGCTTAAGTTGTATCTGAATAAGGAATAGCAGAGCTTGAAATTATTGAATTAGAGCCAAATTAAGCAGTGGAAATAGCTAGTTTCTAATCATTAGAAGTTTACTTTCCAAATAAGTTAGAATTATTGCTGCTTTCTCTGATGACTATGTGTTGGGGCTAAAATTAAAAGCATATCTATAAAATGAATTAAGCTTGCTAACCGACCCATTTCTCTTTTTCACATCTGTGCCTGGTCTATCTCTTCTAATTATTTCAGATTTGAAAAGATTCTCAGGCTTTTACTTCCTCTATGCTTTAATCATCTAAATATAATCACACACACACACACTATATAATGAATCATATAGTGATTAGAGTCACTAACCAATTAGCTTTGCGCATTTAGGGGGAAATTAGCATAAGAATTGAAAGTCGAGTTGTCTGAGAGATCGTCATCTTCGTATATCATTAGCTACTGTTCATTCATATCTTCATCAGTTTGAATTACTTCCTGAAGAGGAGTACTGTCTATGTTTCTAAGTTGGGAATTAATTGCTGACTTTTGTAAGTTATTCGGGAACTTTTTCTTTTCTCTCTATTAGGCCATGTTCTTTCCTAGCTGTTGTAACTTGTTCTACCTTTGCACATTAAAATTAACTTAAAGAGAGAGTGAATATTCTTTCATCTACATTTTTTATAGATATCTTCTATTTGGCCATACCGTGGTTGTTTTCTCCATTGCCTATCATATTCTTCAGACTCTCAAGTGATTCTTGTACTTGTGCTCTTTCCTTTTCCAGCTCTTAATTTTTCTTTCCAACTGCTCCAATTCTCAATGGATTGAGACTTGCATGTGAATTATTTACACTCTAAGTATTCTTTAACTGGGATAATTTCTTGCTCCCTTATAAGCCCTTTCGAGAGTTTTAGTAGGCTTCTTATCTCAGGGAGAAATCGACTCCACTCAGGAATGAATTGTGCTAATTCTTATGGACGTCTTAATTTTGAGCATTATCTACACTGTGATTGAACTAGGCTCTCCTCGCTTGTAAATTCTAGAGCTTGGTGATTCTTATCTCCTACTAGAGCTGCTTATCACTCCTTGCTTAGAGAGAAGAGTTGTTGTCTTTCTCTAGTTATTAAAAAAGATAAAATCTTGATTGTAAAAATGGAAATAGTTGAGAAATGTCGAATTTACGATAGACATTGGCATTCTTAGAATCTCTCTTAAGTAGGAGTAAAGATGGTAAGTTGCTATCACTACTCTCTTTTCTCTTTATCTGTGATTGCATAAATATAAGCTCTCACAATATAAGCATCAAAAGGCCTCTTGATTTATTAGGCTAGCCATTTATCCCAAGTACAATGATGTCAGATAAATCACTGTCTCTATCTTAGTTTCTTCTTTACATATCAAGGGAGGATTCTGCAATAAATTTATTTGTGCTTGAGTTTAAATGTGTCAAGTTCTATTTGCTGTGACTACGCAACCCCTATGAGGAATTATTCGCCCCTCTGTTTTAATTATATTAGAAGTGTTAGTGCCTTGGTAAAGGATACTGCTTCTGAGGGTTTTAATTATTACGATGCACATCAAATTTTAATATAAAATGTTTCATTACACTATTAAAATTAGAGCTAAAGTACCCTAGGGTTCAAATCTACAATAAAATTATTTAGATCTACACTATGCTAAGTAGGATTTGAGGATTTTAGGCCTTTTGAGCTATCATTTGTCTGCAACAGCTTAGTGCGGCTTTGTTACTTCATAATTTGAGGCTCTGTGTTATATATAATACATTTTATCAGAAGGAATTATATTAAGTTAGGTTAGATTGAAACTTCTGAGATGATCTAATTTTTGCCATGACCATCAAATTTGAGTTGCATTTAAGGCTTTTCAAAACTCTAACGATTAGAATTCGTGGATGACAATGGAGGTTATAGCCTCAGACTTGCAAGCTGACTAGCATTCTCTCCTTACTTTGTTTTCTAATCAAAGCCAGGCTTTGTTTGCTGCTTGACAGGAGCAGCGGAATTCGGTTTTTTGCTTAGGAACTTTTGAAGCGTTGACTTTTATAGAGTCATAGAAGAAGCACTGGAATTAGTGAAGTCGCCATTAATATCTGCATGACCATGCGAAATAAGCCCAAATTATGGTGGAAGAGGAAATAACTTGCTGAATACTCTCTGAGAGCTTGTCCCTATGTTCAAACTTACATTTTCATCTTGCATCCCTCTCTGTTCATGCTTTAAAAAATAATATAAATAAGTGGCTGTAGTCTTGAAGCGCTTGAGAGGTGATGAAAATTGTGCTTTGAACTTCTCAGCTCCTCAACTGTTCTTTAAACGAAATAATAAGTTAATTTAATAGGCTCTTTCCTGATCAACTCTGAGCTCATCTATAGAAAGTTATCCGTTTGGTTTGAATTTCAATTCTTAACTCCACTAAAAAGAAAGTACAGAATATTTATATAGATAGATTTAATAACTCCTTAATTCAAATGACTCTTCAATTTGAAACTTCTGGACTTGCTCTTAATGAAAACTCGGCTTTTGATAGACAGATCTGTTTGAGTTTACTTCAGTGGAGCTAAAAAAGTGAACTGACTTCTTGAGGATGGACTCAGCCTTTTTCTTTTTTGATTCCCTTTGAAACTGTCCATCATCACTTGGATTTTTTTATGTAAAACTTTAAGTTGGTTTTTTGAATTGGTGGTTATAGCCTTTTTAAACGCTCTTAGCTTAAAATGAATAGCCACTCTCTAGAAGCAAACTGCCGCTCATCGCCTGATCTATCTCTTCATTATATCAGAAATGTAAAAGCGAATTCACAATTAATGTGTATGTATAGTTGTTATAAAATTATTTCTGTTATCTTTATGATTAGAAAGCTGCACTTGATAGAAATCGGGGCCTGCTCGGCTATGCTCATTGAATTTGATGGTTTCCTAGTGAGGAGGATCGTATTCATAAGAAGATTGGCGAAGGAAGCGTTTGTTATTGGATAATCTCTAATTTTTTATCAGTATGACTCTCTCCTGCCTTCTCTCCTCTTATCCTTCCAAATTTTCTACTATATTCAAAACTATAGATATAAAGTTATCACATATATATTAAGAAAGTTCGGAGGAGCGTTGTTATTGGTTGAAGAGAGGAGTTGCGAAGTTTATTCAGCCTACTTTTGAGGGGAAATGCAGTCTAATGAACTTTGCTTGAGTATGGACCTTTGAGCGGATATTGCCTGCTAGGAGGTGACTATCTTATCAAGCAAAGCCTTTGTTGTTGGCTTCTATCCCACCTTCAAATTTAATTGATGGATGAAGATGAAATATTTAACTTGCTGTTGAGAATCTATTTGATGATGTCCTTTGTCTCTCGAGAGAAGTTTGCCTGATGGTGAACTAATGTCGGATTATTATTCATAATGGAACTGCTCATAGTTCCAGTAGTCTCCTCTCCTTTAAATTAAGTCTGAGAGAATTGGCTATCTCAAAAAAAAAATTAGCATTTTTCTATAATCTTGCGCCTAGAAAGGTCTATTTATAGCCATTGAGGTAAGCCCAATATTGTTCTTTTGGTGTGTATTTTCTTTTTAAGAAAGCAGAGCTTCTTTGCTTAAACTGGTTGCGCTATTTTAAGTTATTAATTTTTTGCTTTCTCTAGCAATAATATCGCTGCTTGACTCTGCTCTTTCTATATGATGGTTGATATTAATTTTTTCAAATGGCTTATAAACAAGGCTAAATAGACTTTACCTTGAGTTTCATAAAAGTCTCCAGCCAACTAATTTTACGATTGTATTTGTCAAATTTATTCAAAAACTTGATTAAGAAATTAGGGAATTATAAATTCTTGCAAATACTACTTCTATCTTTTATTAAAAACAAGTAGGCAATATTTTTGAAATGCTCTAAAAATTCATTCTTCCTCCCTTTGAATAAACTTTCTGCAGTAATTAAAAGTCAGTCTAATCCTTGGTGTGAAATGAAGTTTACGACTGCTACAACTTGCTCGATGAATATTAAAACATTTTAGAATAATGAGCACTTTTATTTATTAGAAACTTCATTTCTATAATTTAAATTGTATTCTCAAGACTTAATTGCATTCAAAGATTAACAAATCAAATAGGGTCAAGAACTAATTACTCTTACAAGACTTTGTAAACTTATTTTTGAAATCCATAAACTCTTATGAGCACTTTCCTTGTAAAGGAATTCATTGTTTGATATCCCCCGCTTGCTTCTTCTATTCATCAACTTTCTGTCTCTTAATTTGTGAATTATTCTCTTCATCTTTTAGATTCTTAGCCTGCGCAAGAGTTCTCTTGTTCTTGCCAAACAAAAGTAGATCATCTTCCTCCTCCTCCTCATCATCTAAGAGTTATGCTAGTTTGCTTTTGGGTTTTTTATCTTTAATCAAAGCAGTCTTTTCTTCTTCCTCCTCTTCCTTCTTTTCATCCTCCTTGATTACTTTGCTCTCACCTGTTTTCATGATGCTTGAGAGCAGATTGAGTTTCTTGGCTTTATCAGCTTTCTTAGCCACTGCCTTCTCCTCTCTTCTCTTTCTCGCCTCCTCAATGCCTTCTTTAACACTATCCACAATCATAGAATCTAATCTCTTCAATTCATCACTCTTAAAAGCTGATTGAATGGAGCTAGCTCCTTTTTGAACCATCTGCTTGTACTTTTCATCAAGCTTGAAGTTATTGGCGTGAATCGCCTGCTGCAGGTGCTTCCTCTCCTTCTCATACTTCTCGTTTTCCTCTTGTACGAAGCGCTCCTCTTCCTCTTGACGGCGACGCCAATCGTCAAGTCTCTGCTCGTTTGCTGCGTGTCTAAGTCTCCTGCCTGAGAGATCTCTACAAGAGTCGAAATTTTACTCCTGCTGCTTCTTTGGGTTCATAGACCTCAGTAAAGAGCCAAACCCTCCCTTACCACCTTGCAAGGGATGAGTGAGAGTCACTTGAAGGGTATAGCTTGGATTGAAGTGATCTTTGAAGGAGTCCTAAGTGAGGATTTTATTAGCCTGGATTAGCCGTAAAAGTTATACTGGTAGATTGTTCAGCAAAAAAGAAATCTTCTGCACTAGAGTACTGTAGTTTAGAGTAGACAGAGGTTTTAAGTCTATAGCAAACACCCTTGAGTCCCAAGTGCTACAAAAGAGCTAATGAACAGCTGACTATTCTAGTTGCTTAAAGTTTGCCTGTAGAGTACCTTAACCAGCGCTTGCATATTGTTGAGTTGCCATTTCTTAAAATTAATTATAAATCATTAGATAAAATTATCTCATGTACTAATACGAAATTTCGAACATGTAAGTATAAAGTTAAATAAAGTTCGGATTAATTGAGGCAAGCCGAAATAGATTAAGAACTCTTTCTCTTTAACCTATCACATATGCGTTAAAGATGGCTCGCGGCTGAGCAAGGCAACTTCTTGGTTCTTCTATAGAGTTTGGCCTTCTATCTCGTGGATGATTCTATCGATACGGAGCATGGTAACCCACTGCCTGTGTCCCTAATGGCGTTGCGAATTTCCATGTCTTCTTCTCTTCTTGAAAATTAAACTCTTGGTTGTCTAAGTGTGCTCCTCTACAGTTGCTAATATTTTTGCGTTTGCGACTGTTGGTCTGCCCACAGCTGTATATTCCTAAGTGCCTACAAGCAGCACTTCGTTGAGCTCAATTTATTGACCTACTTCGAACTAAAAGTAAAGAAGTATCATTATGCATTATGATAAACTCTGAAAGCAATTCGCTCATAAGTCTGTCATCTTGAGCAATTTTATATTGCATGCCCTTAATGCAAACTACTGCAAAGGTCTACAGAGGATTAGGAGGTATCGTGATTCCTGTTTCTTAGAAAGATAAAAGATAAAATTAAATGCTTTGATTAATTCTAGTTCTTAGTTATGTACGTAGAGAGAAGGAGTCTCTTGTGGTTCGTTGAGAACGACTGGATTCTCGAGCCTTCTCAATTGCTTTAGCTTCTTTCTCTCTAATGGCTTCTGCCACTGATCCATAATTCTTCTGTACTACTTGTTTTCTATATCATATACCTAACTTATTTTATACTTATACGTTTTCTGCAAGCTTGAAATACATCTGATCGATGCACTTCTTATCCATTTCTTTGAAGTACTTGCTGAACATGGCCATCTGCAATTAGGACTGCATCAGCATAGGACTCATTTAGCTCTGATAAGTGGTTTTATGAAGCAGCGGAGTAGCCGCAAGGATCACACGAGAGCTTTAAGAGGGAAGCATGCCCAAGCCAACTGCTGAGGCTGCTGATTAGAAGTGCTACAATTTGAACATATTGCTTGTTTATATATTATAATTTTATTATTTTCACTCAATTCAGTGCAGTGATGCGTATCCTTATTCCTCATTTTAACTTATACCAATTTTTCTCTTTTACTTTGTTATTATGATTTGTGCAATATAGATATGCAGGTAATTCTTGCTAATATATTTTATCATATACTACTACTAATTAGAAATCTTTTTTCTTACAACCACAATCTTTCCTAACATGCTTTCGCAACAATCCAAGCGCAGATTCGCCACCGTCGTAAGAAAATCTTATTTTTTGCTCCTTCATTGCTTAACTAAACCTTCCTCTAGTACAAGAACTACATCAATATATAAGTAAGTTACATTTTCATATTGCAGATTGATATGAATTAAATGATCAACGGTCAATGGGTAGAGTCAAAGGGAACCAAGAGATTCGATATCATCAACCCTGTAAGCATTTTATCGCGTTTGCAGATCCCTTCTTCATCTCTCAAATTCCTAAAAAATGGCTTCTCATAATATTTCTACAGGCCACTCAAGAGCTTGTTGCTCAAGTCCCTCAGTCAACTGATGCTCATAATTAAATCTAAATGACGATTTAATTTAGGAGCAAATCAAATTTAAAATACATTATCATCATTTCAAAATGGTTAAAATACTATCGTCTACCAGAAATAATCAAGCTACTTTCTCTAAGAGAAGCCTTATGACTTTGAATCTAGTAATCCTTCTAGGAGTTCTAATATCAAGTACGGTGACTGCGGATGATGTTACAAACTTGACTGCTTATGACGTGAATGCTACCAACTACAATTGTGGAGGTACTCAAACCAGCAATAAATTCATGAAAATATGCATTACATTTTTTTTATAAAAATTTCGTTAATGTATAGGCTGCTTTCACTGCTGTAAGTAAAGACATAGTTGGATTGATTGTTCGAAATCTTTGATCCTGATTGCTTTTTTAGATGGATACTAGCGTGGTGTGCTTGATTTTCCCAGATATGAAAATTGTGAAAAAGGTTGTCTTTAATCCATTAGTGGATAACTTTGAACTACTTCAAATCAAGGGAATATTTGATGCCCTAAATATGACCGGAGATATCAGGTTGTTTGCCATGTCCAATGGTGTACTCAGCAGGCCTGTGGTAAGTTTATTCCATTGGCACAAGACCTATATTCTTTGGCCTCTTTTAATTTGCAAAATTAGTTCTCAATTTCTCAACTTGCTATAGTTGATAAAATAGTAAGCCTCAGGCTAAAGCTAAGGCTATGTAGCGGCATTGGTTAATTTGCGAATAAGAATGAGCTAAGGAGTGGTTCAAGAATTGGAATGGTTAAATGTCTGCGATGACTTGGCCTGCGAGAAGAATAAATGCGTAGACACGAATGACCTGTGGCGCAACGTTACATACTCAGAGAGTGTAAGTTCAACTTTGAATAGTCATCATTAACTTTCAGAACTGTTTCCTCGTAAATTGCATAACCTCAGTAAACACAAACTGCGATACTAAGGTCTATCTCTCATTTATTTATAGCTGCTATAAATTAATCTTACATGGGTGGGAACTGACAAAAAAGGAAGAGTGCTGATTAGCGACAACTATAGACTCTCTAACTTTATGGATTACTCTCTCAGCTCACTCTTTGACAGTGCCAAAGACATCAGTAGTAGCATCTACGAAAAACTTTTTGGCTCTTCTTCAAAATGATTCAAATTAATCCAGATAAGTTGCGAGCAACTGCCAATATTATTATAGTTGCTGATGATGATTGCTTATCGTGTATATTCTTGGCTGCTTTAATTTAATTGTGGTAGTAGTTGTAAAATAGCTATTATTAATTTAATAATAAATAAGAAAAAATGTACTTGAGATACTACCTAAACGAGAAGAACGAGAGAGTTTACACTTTCAGCGTAAGTATTTCTCAAAGAGAGTTAACTCCCATCATTCATGATTGGACATTTGAGATGGAGTCTAATTATATTATAGTTTTATGACCCTAACAACAACGCCACCATCAGTGCTCACCCCGCAAGGTTCTCTCCTGATGATCCTTTCTCTGAGCAGAGAATCAAGTGCAAGGAAAGATTCAACCTCCTCCCTATCTAAAAGCCAGCCATAGAACTATGAGCAACTCTAGAGCTAGCCTTATTGTTAACTGTGTCACTGCGATAGATGGATATAAACTTATCTTAATTAAATTCTCTAAGAAGGTTTTCAAATATATTCAAGTTGTTCTTTTTCTAATGCCATGTTGATAGCACCTTCATTTTATATTCCCTCTTCTATACAATAACTTTTAATGGATTATTAAAAATGATGCTGAGTTCAATGAAGCAGTTGAGAGTTCAGCTCAAGCTTTCAAGACCTGGAGAGAGGTCCCCATCTCTACAAGAGTCAGATACATGCTAAAGTATCAAGAGCTCCTCAAGCAGAACCAGGTAGGTAATCTAGTCACCCCAAAAAATGGGGAGAGGCAAATTTTTCAAACTTGAGATTTTTCAAGCAAAGCAACTTGGTATTCTATAGCTACAAATGGTAGCTGAAATCATGACTATTATAAAAGGTCTAATTTTTGTCTGTAGGATAAATTGGCAGAGATGATTACTCTGGAGCATGGAAAATCCTTGGTAGATGCTAAGGGTGATGTGTTCAGAGGATACGAAGTGGTAGAGCATGCAGCAAGTTTCACCTCTCTCGCTATGGGTGAATCTCTTGAGAACGTTGCAAGAGGAGTCGACATCTATTCTTACAGAGTTCCTCTTGGAGTAACTGCAGGAATTTGTCCCTTCAACTTCCCCGCTATGGTCCCTCTCTGGATGTTCCCCCTAGCCATTACTCTTGGAAACACTATGATCGTTAAGCCATCTGAGAAGGTTGCTGGTACTGCAAATATTCTAATCGACCTCCTCAAGGAGTCAGGAGTCCCCGACGGTGTCGTAAACGTTGTTCAAGGTGGATCCAACACTGTGACTAACATTTGCACTCACAAGGATATCAGAGCTATCTCCTTTGTCGGAGGAGACAAGGCTGGAGAGTACATTTACCAGACTGGAAGTTAAAACGGAAAGAGAGTGCAATCTAACATGGGAGCCAAGAATCACGCTATCGTCATGCCAGATGCAGACAAGGATGATGCAATTAACGCTCTCATCGGAGCTTGCTTCGGTTCAACTGGTCAGAGATGTATGGCTATTTCCGTTGCAGTCGTTGTTGGTGATGCCCAGAAGTGGATCCCAGAGATTGTTGAAAAGTCCAAGAAACTTACTGTTGGTCCAGGCAAGGGCAACTTTGATATTGCACCTCTTATCACCAAAGAGTCAAAGCAAAGAGTTGAAAGCCTTATTGGCACTGCTGAGAAGCAAGGAGCTAAGGTTATTCTCGATGGACGTGGAATCAAGGTACCAGGATACGAACAAGGAAACTTCGTAGGACAGACTGTGATCGATCACGTGACCCCAGGAATGGACGTCTACGACATTGAAATCTTCGGACCTGTGATGATCATCGTCCGCGCTGACACTCTTCAACAAGCAATTGACATCATTAACAGCAACAAGTACGGAAACGGCACAGCTATCTTCACCAAGAGCGGACACTCAGCACGCAAGTTCCAGCACGAGATTGAGGCAACTCAAATCGGAATCAACCTACCCATCCCTGTTCCCCTCCCTATGTTCTCTTTCACTGGTGGAAAGGGATCCTTCAGAGGAGTGAGCAACTTCTACGGAAAGGGTGCAGTCTCTTTCTACACTCAGTGGAAGACTATTACTGCCAGATGGAAGGAAGAGAGTGAGGAGGCTCAGAAGCTCCAGACCCACTTCCCCACCATGAAGTGAGAGACAGAATCTTGGTTAGATGATTGAATATATTTAAACCGACATCGATTAATTACTCTCTATCAATCACTTCATTCAAAATATAGATGTCTTTTCTCTTCTTGTATCTGTATTATAAGTGAGTATTTTACAGAAATCGGAGACTTACTTAATTTATACTTTATGCATTTATAAATTTTTACAGCTTTAAAATAGATAGTCAGAGCGAGATCACATCAAAGTAGAAAGAATGCGTTTCTTAAGGAATAGATATTGGTATTTTTTCCCTTAATCTAAATTCTTATTACTTTAAAAGTTTTTTACTCTACCTAAATTTTTTGATATATAAAAGAGCTTAATCTTGAAAGGAATTATCATATAATTTAATATGAAATATTTCATCTCTACTGAAATAAAAATGATGAACTTGATGTCTTTATACTTTTATTCATCTTTCCTAAGATTTCTGACTATAATAAGATTTAAAGTGAGTAAAACTATTTTCTTATTCTCGTTATTTCGATTAATTCTTAAGATTTGAATCACTACTATTCTGATATATTAATTTTTCTAAGAAAATGATGAGCGAGAGCTATAGCAAGAATTTACAAAGGGTGATAAGCTCAATTTACCGAGAGCAGAGTAGAAGATAGAAGTCTGTTCTCTTCAGGGAAAAAAGAAGACGGCAATCTTCAGAACGCAAAGTAATTTACAATCCCATATATCCATCATTCGCTTGTTTATAATTTAGCAGATAAAGAATGCAAATAGATAGGAGGCTGCAAAGAGGAGAGTAAGAGATTTAAATGGCAAATTCAAAGGAGGTCAGATAAGAAGCAGAAGCAGGAAGATATAATCTTAGAGATAAAAGCAAGATGATGCTTAAAGTAAATTGAAAAAGGCAGAAAGTTAATAGAAGGGAGAGAAAATCCTTGCTTTGTCAAATAATAATCCATGAGATAAAAATACATGCTCATCTATAAATTTTGACTAATATTTGATCTGCTCATAAATCAGCAATCCTTTTAAATTATAGAATACAAAATTATAAATAAACTTTTCAAAATGTCTTCAGCAAACGATACACTATACTATGGATACTATAAAGGCTTAGAGCCGCCAATAACTGAAGCTCTAGCTCCTATATGCTTGAGTTTTTAGCACACTGATGTGCAACTTATGACTCCCAGCTAGGACCTACAGAGCTTTGGTCTTTCCAAGTGTGAGTCAAGCTATGAATTGGATAAGCCTGAAAAACTTATTTATGATTTATAATCATAGAGATTGCACATATTTAAGATATGTGTATGTCAAGTCTGAAAAACTAAATCCGGGAAAATTATTATTTCAAATAAGCAACTCATAAAATCTTCTGTCCCTCAGCAGCCATGAAAGCTCTGGGGAGGGAAGTGCAAGTTTAAATGCCAAGACTTGCCCAATTATATGCAATTAGAAAAGGAGTTTAAACTAATCTCACAATTAATTATATATAAGTCATACTCTTTTTGTTTAGGTAAGGTAAAAAGTAGGTTTCCTCTGAAGAGAGAAGAGCAATAAGCTGCTAAAGGTAAATAAATTTTCCCTGTTTAAAACCCTAAATAATTATCCTCTGCTGGCTCCAAATCCGAAAGCGCTAGCCTTATAGGAACCTTTATAAATATGAATAATGGAGACCAGTTTAACAGAGTGTAGCGCTCTAATATATCTGACTAATTATCGCCGAGGTCGGCCAAATCCTTCGCTGAGCTTTGTCAGAGGCTTAATCAGCAGGATTCATCTTATTTGTTAAATAATTTTTCTAAACAACCTTAAAACCTAATACACCTCTACCCATATTCCAACTTGTTTCAATCACACACTATCAATTAAGATAACGTAAACTTAAAAATAAGATGTATCATATTCTTTATATCTTATACTTATCTCCAAAAATGACATCCTCTCCTAATAAAGTCGGATAGAGAGTAATTATGATACTCTTTTAATTTTAAGAGAGTATCTCCTGATAAAAGCACACCTCCGTTTAAAACTCCTGAGAGTGTTTAAGCTAAGCTCATTCTATAGCAGAGCAGCTCATCTGCCTATAAAAGTGGCTCTTCAACTGATCCAATTTTCAAGGTCACCAAAAGTAGGAGAAGATCCTAATAAAATAAGGCAAAATTGGCTAATTCAGTAGAGAGGGAGGAAAGCTAATAGAGCTAGCTATAGGATACATTGGCTGATCTTACTTACGACCAAATTATGGGTGATGGTCAAAACCTAGATTTAAAGCTCTAGAGATATCATAAGATAAAACTGCCACTTTAAAATTAGAGCAAGTAATTGGGATCTCATCGTGGCACGATGAATGATTTAACCTTGCAGTCGCGCAATTAGATGAGCACGCAAGTTGGCACCTTTAACTATTCCTCCTATCAGGGCCAAACGAATAATGATGCCACGTTTTATCAGCTCTATGGTGGTCATCCAATTTAGGGTTAGAGGAATTACTTCCAGACGAGCGCTGGCCAATTTTACTATCCTCACTAGCAGCAGTAGCTTATATGGGCTAACTAAGTTCCCTAGATTTCAGAGGAAATTTCTAAGAAAATGATGGCGATGGATAATGTAAATTCAAATTTTAAGTTTTAAAGTCAAATTCTTAAATAATCTTATAAAGTCTAATCATGGATAATTCATAACAGCCAAGTTCCTAATCTTAGGAGAACTTGGACTAGAAATCATCTGCTGGTCTTTATTCGCAGTAGGTTTTAAATAAGCAGTAGTAATAAAATTAGAGCAACTAGAATCAGCAACCTCTTCCACCATTTTAGTACTTTTATGGAGGATATCCTCCGCAGACAAACAATCCTTAAAATTCATCTTAAGGATCTTTCTATCCTGGGATGCCTCCTTAGGGAGCTCCGTAATAAGCTTATATGATGCCACCTCCCATGCCTGGAATGGCTATGCATCCTCCAGGAATGATGCAACCTTTCCCATACTACCCTTACCCTATGTACCAACCTCAAATGCCCTTTCCACATCCGGGATAGGGGAATTTCCAGTCCAGTGCTTAAAATTTTTATCACCCTCCACCACCCTTCGGACAACAAAGGGATGCTTAAATAAATTCTATCTCTATTTTATGTTGCTTCTAGCGAACGACCAAAAGCTTAAGATAATTTGAGAAATAGGGATATTCCACCTTCATAATATTTTGAAGGCGAACCTCAGAATTTGAGCGGTTACCCGAACAATGCTCCTTCTAACCAATTTGAAAATGGAAACTTTTATTAGCAGAGAGAAGACAGCCATAATTAAAATTCTTATTTCTCTTTAAGCCATGTGTAATAACTAAAGTTTGACTAATTTGGAAGAGAAGAGCAGTATGATAACATCAACAATGAGGATCTTTATTATTCAAATGAGCCCGAGGATCAAGACCGTTTCATTTATAGTTAATAGCTTTTTTTTTATTATAAGGGACCGTCAACCTGGAGGAAGTGTGCCTTTGGAAACAATTTTTGAGGAAGATTCTGTGGATATGGAATCCTCAAGTTTCCTCCAAAAGAAAAGGATAATTAAGAAATCTCAACTCAATAATCCTAATAACTAAACCAGGCAGAAATCTTATATAAGCTTTGCTTAGATTTCTTTATTACATTTTTAATCTGACTCAAAGTCTAGAACTAGAGCAGGTGGTATGAATACAACCAGTAATTCAGGCGCGCATTAATCTTTATAAGGCTAGGCTTTTGGCTCTCAAGAAGACAGGAAGAGGATAGAGTCTGACTAATTCTTGCGCAATTTAAATAAGAAGCAACACGAGGGTAAAGTGAAGGAGACTAAATAAAAGATTGCACATGACATCAGCAGTGTTGTAGACATATCTCTAATCAATTTGTGAACTCTTTAGATGCGAGGTGAGTTAATATACGCTTTTGTTATCTCAGATGTCTCAATGGAGTGATGATTTGAACGTGAGGAGGTACAAAGTAAATCAACTTCCTGAAAACATAAGACTGAAGGACAATGAGCAACTTATGGAGGATGTTTCTTCTTTGCGATCAGAGAACAACGACCTCAAAGATGAGATCATGCTATATCTTAAGAATACACATGTCCATTATTGTCTAATTCTATTGAAAGCTGAGATTATCAGAGTAAAGAAAACTGGCAGTATAAATAACACAGTAGGTCTCGTAGGCAAGGGAGTGGCTGGGGCAACTAAGACTAATAATTTCCTTGATGCTGGTAGCAGTCCACTCGATCTTGAAAAGTTGAAAGAAGACTTGAGTGCTTATAAGAAGGAACTGAACTAGTTCAAGGAAGAGAATAGAGTTTAAACTTATGGCTGAGCAGTATAGGAAGCGAGCCCATTTCGCAAATTACAATGGCTGTAGAGTCTAGTGAGCAGACCACTCATAAAATTCAAATAAATATATGCCTGATGCAGCAAGTTCAGGGAGGAATACGAAAAAGCACAGAAGATTATCAGTAAGCTTGAGCAGCGAGTTTCTAAATCAACTTTTACTCTTAAATTTCCAATTAAAATCGTTAGATGCTTTAAAAGCAAGTCATGGCTTTATACTTTTACGAAAAATTCAGACTAGATAGCTCCGAAGAAGAATGTAAATACTTAGCCACGAAATAGCTTAAATGCTTAGTAGTAAGCTAATAAAAACGTGGTTGCAGCTACACTATCGGCCATTAATACAATATAAATAGACGAATAAGCGAAAGAAATAAAGGAGCTCAGTGAGAGAGTGAAAGAGCAGGAACTAAAACTAAGATTGAGGAAAAATGACTTTGAAAAGTTGTAAGGATTAGAGACTAAGAAGGAACTCATGAAGCACAAGCAAATAATTTAATGTTACAAGAGATATCAGAATTAGTAGTATATATATTCTCTTTCAGTAAAGAGGGTCTGTAATTATCACAATCAAGGATGAGCTGGGAAAGATTAAGGTTACTCTTTATTATAAATAAACTGCTTAAAATTTAATTCTCATAATACAATCATAATATTTTAATTTTTGAAGAGAATAGAGTTCTGAAGGCATAGGCTGATCATAAATTGTACAAGTTTTCGCAAAAAATAAGTTTAACGACATCAAGGACAAAGTTGCTGCAGAGTATAATCAGACCTCATTTTTATTTCAAAAATTTTAAAGGGATAGATTAAGAAGATGCAAGAGGATTACGATTCACTGAATTAAGAGAACGCATAACTGAAATCTAAACTTATTGGTATTTAAAATGGAGGCATCAAGTTCAGTAGATAAACTATATGTGAATTTGAACAGCGAGTGTAGTAACTTGAGGCAGAAGTAGAATAGAATAAGTTAGATTTGGAGATGCAAAGATAGATTGAAGATGTGCTGAGGAGAGAGCAAGAGTTGCTGAACCAAGAGGGTGGGGACAGAATGAATACTACCTAAGATAATTACGATAATGATGGCTAGCTTTTGAAGGGAGGCAAATATGCTCTTGACCAAGACAATTTAAATTGAAACATTTTAGAATAATCTATGAGTAAATTATTCTTATTTAAGTTAATTTTCATTGATTATGTTATTGATAAATAATTTAAGTGAGAGGTCTCAGGATTAAATAGAAGTTGGACAAAAGAATGACGATTCCATAATCTCACTTAACTCTAAGAAAAATTCAAGATAAACTTTATAAAAATCAAATCTAAATGTATTATCGGCCTGGAACGCCTGCCCTTCTATTGTCAGAAAGCAGTTAGACGAATAAGACTATTGCTTGTAGGAATAATATTTGTAATGGAAAGAAGTTTCGGTCAAATTTTTATCAAAATTGATATAAATATCAAGGTTACTCTCTTATAAAACGCTAAGCCATGAATACCTAAATTAAATAAATGTATCCCTACAATCAATCAAACTGACTAACGAAAATTATACTTTATATATTTCTTAATTATACTTTCTATAATCTCAAGTTCAAATCAAACAATGATTTGCGATGAAGTAGCAGATTTACTGTTTAAATTTAAGATATATTTTAGCAGACCACTGATTCTAAATATAGATTAAAGTGCACTTAGTTAAAGGGATAGATGGCTAAACAATATATATCCTCAATTTAATTATAAAACCTTTTTCATATTGCTAAAGAATAAAACTTCTACTTTAAGCTGTTGGGGAGATTAAATTCCATTATAAACATAGGAGTAACCAAGTATAAATTTATAAAGGTGCTTTAGATGATATTTAAAATAGAAATCTATTTGAATTCTAAAATGAAGCACAAGGAGAAGATCGAGAGCATTTACCGGTAGAAGTTGGAGGACGAGAAGCGGCGCATTCTCAAACAGCAGGTGGAAGAATTCGAGGGACTCGTAAAAGAAAACAAGTAACTCAAGGATGATCATTATTGAGAGTAAGAAATGAAATATTAAATCTTCAAAC
Organism: Tetmemena sp. SeJ-2015; assembly: GCA_027382625.1. Taxonomy (NCBI): domain Eukaryota; phylum Ciliophora; class Spirotrichea; order Sporadotrichida; family Oxytrichidae; genus Tetmemena; species Tetmemena sp. SeJ-2015. The sequence goes on along the minus strand of JAJKFJ010023719.1, from coordinate 24,807 downwards.
ATTGCTCTGCAAGTCAGTGTATGTTATCATTGTGTACTTAAACCCAAAGTAAAGCACCAAAGCCACCACCCCTCCCAGGACCACTCCAAGTATCTAACCCCTCAGCCCCTCCCCCTCCTCACTCGGCTTCCTGCGCACGCTGATGGCGCTCAGTCGCTCCAGGTCATCCAGAGTCAGCAGGCAGTTGTAGTGTTCGCCCAGGTGGTACGCCAAGTGCAGCGTCTTCTTTCTTCCCTCGTCTGCATTGTCGACCTGCAATGCGTAAGTACTCTTAATGAACTTACGTGGATGTCGGGGCGCTCGTTGGCGTGGACTACGAACTCGCATCTGAGCAGCCTGGAGAGAATGCTGAGTTCCAACTCCCCTCCCCAGGTGTGCTCTCGCTCCATGGCTCGGATGTAGTCCTCCAGCTCTCTCTCAGTCTCGAAGATTGGTCTGTACTCATAAATTATAAATGATTTTTAATATATCATCTTTGTGTTGGCGTAGGTAGGCCACCTATTTTTTTATCACTTTCCTTTAAGTTACTTTACTAATTATTGTGTTAGAGTAATAAGAATAATAAATAAATCTATTTGTCTTATATATACAGCGAATATAATAGATTTATTTATATTTAAAAAACTTTTGTTTATGAAAAATTTTATTTACTACTTCTAAATTCTATATATCTATTTCTTTTTTAATTAAATAATTAAGGTATTCTAATCCCTTTGAAATTAAAAAATAATTTTATAAAGTGATTAAGTCAGTAAAGAAAATATGAGTAATAGGTTTATTTATGGGACACTTTAATAATGAATATTTAAACATCATTATTGATAATCCGTTGGCGCAATTAATTATATTAGGGAAAAGTAAATTTTAATTTCAGAGTTGAGATGAAGGATAAAGTAGTGGGACCTAATAACCAAACGATTGGAGACTCAAATCAAATTTCTGGTTCGACTTTCGTACAGAAAAATACTGAGAACAAGCAAAGTTATTATATTAAAGTAGTTAAAAATTACAACTACATCATTAACTCAAAAGATATTAATTTTGAAAGTCTGCCTGCAGAATTGGTTGTGGCTCTTCAACAAAAAGAGAACAGCCTTAATCAAGAAGAGGAGTAGGAGGAGTCTAAGCAACATGATGGCGATCTGAGTGTTATAGTGGAAGATCATAGGGATGAATTGGCAAGTCCTTAGTATGATCAAGCTTAAATGCTTCTAGAGCAAAATCCTATGAGAGTAGAAGAAAATGATCGCAACATCAACAGCAACTTTAATCACAAGCACCAAGAAATCCCTACATCCAATTCGTCAGCTAAGCCAAAGTATAAACAAGGCAATTTGAATTTGGCTCGAAGGGAATCCTATGGGGAAATCTAACCTCTTGATTATGCGGTTAAAAGGGTAAGGGACTCATGCAATGGCATAGGACCAAAGTCTTCTCTCGTATCTAAGGGAAAGGCATTCTCTGCCAGGTCAAGTATTTTATCATAATTTAGCGCTTATTCTGTTTCTGATCTCAAACCAAATTAAATAGATTATATTTAAAGTGGCCAATTTGATATGGAAAAGACTCACTTTTCTCCCATGATGAATCAAACAGGAATCGGAAAGTAAGCTTAAGGTCGCTTCCAGCAAGGAATTAACAATCCTTCTAGTTCTTTCTAGAACTTTCCCCTCCACAACTAAAATTCTAATCTTTAAACTCATTTAAATTAAAATGATGAAGAATCTGGAGAGCCCCACAAAGCTCAAAACTTAGGATAGCAATTCTCCAATGGCGAGAACTTCCAAGCAACTGATCCTACTTTTAATAATGGTCCCTCGAATTCTTTCACTCAACATCAACTCTAAAGTCAAAGCTAACCCTATTTCCAGAATTCTCCTTCTAATCCATTCTAGCAGTACTTCCATCAGTATGAGAGTAACTTTGAATAAAGATCAGTGACGAAGTAGAATTAGGCCAATGCTAAGAACAACAATATTAGTAACAAATTCACTGGAAATCTGGCTCAAAAAAAGTCCTCATCTCAAAGCGACATGCCTCATTAAGTGTCCAAGGAAGTATAAAAGAAGTCGAAAAAGAAGAGAGATGTAAAGCAACAAAAAAAGATCAATTTGCAGAAGGCTAAAGCTAATGAGCAAGAGGAGGAGGAGAAGTGTGCTCAGATCCAAGAGAACTAAGCCGAGAACTAAGATAGATCTCACTCAGAATCAGATTACTCTTATCAGACTGATGAAATTGTAAATCTGCTCTCTGCGTATTCTTTCGAGCATCTTGATTTCTTAGAAAGTCAAATAGTGACCCATGTATCTTACTTCAATCCATCCTTGCCTTCTTTCACTGCACTCGTCAAAAAGCTATCTCCTGAAAATGTGGAACCTCTAGAAAATGAAGCTTGTAAGAATAACCATCCTGATATGCTTTTCCACCAACTTGAAAACGCATTTGAGCAATTGCCTGCAGATGTTAACCTCATCTTGCCAGTTCTCGAAAGGATTTTCTATCTCCTGAAGTTCCTCAAACATAAGCGTCCTCTCATTTCTGCAGCTATCCAAGAGAGAGAATGCCAGTATAGAAGGGCAAGAAATGCGCCATTACAACAACAACAATAACCCTCATAGCCCATAGCAAGAAAAAGAGCCAACTACTACAAGTCCTCCAAAATCAAAAAGTGAACCTCCAATCTTCAACGATCAGCCTTTTCCTCTTTTCTGAGAAAAGGGGAGGTGAATTATTAATAGTTTTCAAGTATATTTTTCATGCTTTCCAACCCTGAAGTTCCTTTTCATCTGCAAACTTGTCTTTCTAATAATTTTCAAACTATCTTTTCCTCTATTAAATTATCAAGTATTATGCTTATTTAGTTTTTTTTATATAAAGGTAGATAAGCCACCACTTTGTTCCTGTATTTCAAGTGATTCTCTTAAGTGCTATCCTCAAAGAAGCTCACAGCTCTAAACACGCAATTTCCATCAGGTACTATCTCTATATCAAATAAAATTAATCAGCTCTATCGAAACGAAATTTTAAGTTCAGCGAAATCCATTCACACTGCATAGGATATAATTCCAACTTACCTTTGAAATAAAGTCCTTATTCTCTTACCATTGGTTTCATTAATTCAATATCTTGTCTGTACTTATCTTTTACGCTCCTTGACTTTCTCAAATCTCCCTATTTCACTAATCTTATTAAGCTTGCTTTAACTCCATAAATTCCATTTACAAGGCTTCTTTTGAAGGCATGGATGAACTTACCTCAGTTCTCAACTGCGGTCTTTGTGGCTTATAATTTTGTCTTTGCTTGCTCCCCCCTTACGAAGCATTCTTTTTCCCCATTTAGTAAAATAATTTTTATAAATAAGTAATATATTGTGGATAAGTGATTGCGTAATTTAGATGACGGCGGATTGTTATATTATAATTAGTTTTATAATTTTGATTTATAATTTAAACTATAATCATTCCGACAGACAACTCAAAACCACTTGCACTCATTATCTAAACCCATACACAAGATCTTAATTGATAGACAAAGATATAATAATCAAACATGCTAGATAGACTTGAAGAATTCAGAAAGGTAAGCTTATTAGCAAGAACAAGAGCATTTCTTATTCTTAAGAAATATCTGAAATTTTCAATGCAGTTTTTCATTTTCCTTATAGCTTGCATAAAAAGAAGGAGTGATTTATTAAAATTAACTATCACTATATCATAAGTTCTATTCATACTTACTTATATATTTATTGTATTTATTTTGAGAGTGAGTTTAAATCTAAATGAATCCCTAATCGCAGATGAGGAGGCAGCAAACGACAGAGAACTGATTGAAGATTATCTAATGCACGTGAAAGAAATTCAGCGCATGCTTTCTCAAATGTCTAAGCGAAACCTAGAACTAAAGGAAATCTGTGATCAGCAAATCAACGACAATAGAGCTACAAGAGAATCAAGGTAAACACATATTTTCCAGTCTTCTACACACTTTATAATTCTGCTCCATTCTTCCTAAAAGAACTTTACTGGTTAAATCTTACGCAACCATTTTATCCCCCTGTTTATTAATCCCTCATCAGTCTTCTAGGTAAAACTGACTCGATAAACTCGATCGTGACTACTAATGCAAAGAGCCAGAAGAAGATTAAAGAGTTGCTCGACTTACTGACTGCAGACATAGACTAATCGAAGAAGAACTATCCCAATGAACCTGAGACAAGAGTCAAGCAGACGGTTCATCGAACACTAACTTCCAAATTTAGAGACGTGTTGAGATAGAGTCAGCAGATTTAGACAGAATATAAAAATGCTATGCAGTCCAGAGTCAAGAGGCAACTACGTATAGTAAAGCCAGACGTCTCTGAGGAGCAACTTGATCAGCTAGTGCAGGACCCAGAGGCGGCCTAGTAGCTAATCAAAGAGAGGGTGGTTGGAACTGCGCATAGGAAGATATAGAACACGGTTGATGACATTCAAAATAAGTATCGTGATATCCTCAGACTAGAACAGAGCGTGGAGGAACTTTTCTAGCTATTTTAAGAGCTAGCCACACTCATTCAAAATCAAGGAGAGCTCTTAGATAACATAGAGGCGAACTTATAAGATGCAAATGACTACATGGAAAAGGCAGAAGTTCATCTATAGAAAGCCAAGAAATGGCATGAGAAGGCTAGGACTGTAAGTTTAAGAGTGCATAAATTTAACCCTCTTTATAGAAAATGTGCTGCATAATGATTTGCATGCTGGTGGTACTCTGCGTGTTACTCTTTGGAGTTTTCAAAGTACAGGGTTGATATTCAATAATACTTCATGAAAGTTAAAGATAGATATAATGAAGCAGTCAAAGAAAACTATTTTCAAAGTTATTTATGAAATGCAAAGACATTTGAGGTTACTATTGATTATAATTGATTTGATGAAATAATGAGGATGTATATATTAAAAATAAAAGGACTGAAGTTATAGAAATATTAAGTCCATCTTCTACTTCAAACAAAATGAAAGTCTAAACTTCACCAAGATGTAAGAGAAGTTTTCTGGTTTTAATGACACCAAGCTTTAATATATTACTTAAAAACGACTGACTGTTTCTTTATAGTTCAAGAGAGCACAAAGATTGAAGAGGAGCCTCGCTTTGAGAAATACTACCGACTCATTTTCTTAGGTAAATTAAAATGCACAATCTTATAACCTAACTCCAAAGAAGTCGTGCACATTTATTTCGCATTCGATAGTAACATTTAAATTTAGAGAAGGAGAAGCTGAGTGATAGAGCCATTTAGATTTGCTAAGATTTGCATATAAACCCAGATGATATGATTGATAAGTAAGATATCAATAATTCATAGTTGTTCACTTATACAAGTTACACTTTAGATCTATTGAGGACTTTTAAAAGGGAAATAAAGACCTCAGGGAAGTAGTTGAGCTGAGATATAACCACTACCAAAATAAGAGAAGGAGTAAGTCGAAAAGAAATATTTCTGGGATTTTAGATTATAAGCTTAACTTTTTCTTAGAATACTTCGAGTAGATAATCAAATCGTATGGTCCAATAGCCAAGAAAAGTAAAACTCGTAGCCCTTACCTAAACCACACTATGATAGTTTAAAATCAGCCGACTGGCTTTAGTAATCTGAATGGCTCTCCCTTATTTCCTCAAATAAATGGCCCTAAGCTCTCAATAATGAATCTCTAATAAAGCTCTCTCTCGAATATGAACAGCCCTGACAGGAGTAAGAGGAACACTGTAAACCAAAGCCTTCTCTTGAATATTCAAACTAGCCCTGGCATGACTGGAACAGATTCAAGCAAAAAGCCAACTACCACTGTTGGAAAAGCCTCTTTCAGGCCTCCAAACTTATCTGTTGAGAATACTTACAGACAGCTAGCGAATGGCTCCTCAGGCGGCTTCATTACTTCGCCCAATAAAGATCTCAGTCCTTTCAAATAATCTTAAGTGCATTTAAATTTTATTGCGTTTGCTAATCTCCATCATCTCCAAATTCATTCAGAGGCCACAAAGCTGCTGTGCTAGTGGGTTTATACTCTCTGAATGAACCCTCATAACAATTCACTGCTTCAAACTAAATTTGAATTTACAATTCCTAGAATCAATAATTTTTCTCTATTCAGTTTACTCGCTTCTCCAGGCATAGAAACAAATAGAGAAAGAATAGGAGCGAGTAAACAAGCTGCGAAATGTTAGACTAAACGCTATGGCCATAGCTGAGTAGGAAGTACAGCGCTTTGAAAATAAGTTCTCTCAAAAACTGAGAAACGAGTAAGTCTTTAGGTAAAACATAAGTCGCAAGGTCTCAGAGGATGCTAAAAGGGCCGAAGCTAAAAGGTAAAAGTTAGAGCAAGCAAAGTAGCTAGTGAAAATTACAGAGAAGGAATTGGAGTACAAGTCTTAAAGTCTCTATGATGTGAATCTATAGGAAATCACTCAACTGAGTGCTAAAAAGGCAGAGAGGGAAAAGCAGATGTCCAGCAGCTAATTTGTCAAGTTCCAATAGAAGCTTCATGAAGAGACTCTCAATCATCATAAGAATTCAGTTCTTAGGAAAAGATAAGACCACGAAACTTCTTCAAATGAATTTTGCAAAATTCATTTATTCTTAGTACCTAGATCGTTTGGAATAGAAATTATCTGCAAGGCAAGAGAAAGCCTTGAAGCAGTTACAAGATCAGAATCTTCAATTTGCGACAAGGTTCGAGAACCAGCTGCAGTCTACTTAGTAGACTTATCGATCCCTTTTGGAAAAGTAGTTCAACTCTAGTGTGGACAGAGTGAGACTAAAAGATACGCTGATTGATATAAAGCTCAGGAAGAAGCAGGAGGAGGAGCTGAAGCGCAGAAATTAAATCCGCAACTTGATTTCCTCAAAGTTTGACAGGAGTCGCTCTTTAAAGCAGGAGTTGATGCTAGAGGAAAAAAGCAGAGCGAGGGCAACTCTAGAGCGTATAGATAAAGGATTGAAAGCGTATGATCAAGTGGCGACTTTGAAAGAGGTTGAGAATAGAAAGAGACAGGAGTTAAATGCCCTTAGGATGAAAGACGCTAGAGAAAATGCTGAGAGAGCAAGAGGAGAAATGGAAAACAACAAGATCAGGATTGTTCAGAAAATGCTGAAGGTGGATGAAAATCGCAAGTACTAAGAGGAGGTGAAGCGAAGTGTCTTCGACAAGATTAAGTTCAGCAATTTACTTGCAGAGAGAGATGTGAATTGTTGCAAATAATTGCAGTGTTTAGATTACTTTAGATGTAAAGCAAAGTATTAAGCCGCAAGAGGTATTGGTGAAGGCAAAGTTTGGATTGGCATTACAAGCTCAAGGAGTTAGTCCTTAGAGTGCAACAAAGCGTAAGGCTATCCACAACAGGGGCTTAAGTACAACCTTAGCTGGATTTCAGAGTTCGAACCTTTAAAAAGCAAGAGGGAGCGGAGTGAATCTGCACCACTCTTTAGATGGATCTTACTGATGTTAGATAATCTAAAAGTATACTCAAATATACACAAACCTAAGAGAATTATTTCATTCTTATTAGCATATAGTTAAATTTAAATGAAAAGGGAATTAAGTTAAAATATAAATGAAGATTGTAAATGTTGACCGTTAAATTGCGAGCTAAGTAGTTAAAAATGGGGCTTGTTCGATAGTTCCTTAAATTCTAAGATAAGTTTGTTCTACTACCATTACAAAAGCAGGTGCCTATAAAGAGTCGATGATATAAACTCTGAACCAAGAAATTAGCCAAGTTCAAAAACTTATAGCTAACTAGTTACACAGGCCTCCTACAAAGAAGTTGCAATGATGAAAGTATCTTAGAATTAATTGCTGAATGATCATAATTCCAACCCAAAAACTCACACTTCAGCTGCCAAAGATTTATAATAATTTATTAATTTATTTATTAATTATCTTTTTTATTAAATCTCCAGCTATATTGTCACTACTTATCTTACAGTTATTTTGCTATAAATTGCTTATTTAAATCATTAGAGTCTTCCTTTTCTTAAATAGAAGTGTCTCAAACATAGCTTAGAAAATTTCATATAAGTTATTTTAATTGCTTCTTTAACCTCTCAATAGACTTAATTCCAAACCTTAATTATTATATGTTCAATTGTTGTTCCCACCATTTTGAGATTGAGCAATTGAATCCTATGTAGTCATCATACTTGCAGAAGTTTGCCTTCTTTCTATGTAGATTGTCACTAAAAGATCTCTATCATAAACTATTTAATTGCTATTGAATATGGTTAGTTTAGCTTCTGCTGGCTGGGAGGGAGCTTATTGAAAATTGACCTGAAGTTTTACTCGCCAACTATGCTTCGAGTCTCCACAAGGCAGAATACCACGTTCTTTCTCACCTCTGGGTTTTAATGATTCATGTGGCTCTGAAGCATTTTCTTGAACAACTCATCAGCACAAGAAATAATTATAAGTCTATTTAAAATACTTTTAAAATACTTTTATAAACGGATATAAGAATTAGTGACCAAGGAGATAAAAAAGTATTTCCTTATGTTTTTAATTGAAGAGGTTTTAGTAAGTATCTTGACTAGCTTACAGAGCAACTTGAGTAGAAGAGGGAGGTAGAGTCCTTGAGTCTGGACTTAATCGTGAGTAGTCAATTTGTAAAGAGAGGGAAGCAGAGTCTGCAGAGCAAAGGTTTGAGACTTGTGTCCCCATGCAACCAACAAGTCAAATACATGCTCAATCTAAAATTAAAATGATTCCATTTCTCTTTTGCTCAGCCTTTTTCTGAACGTATTTATTCTCTTGCATGTTTTCGATGATGCAAAGTATCAGCTCGTCTATCAGGTCAAACTAGGCTCTCTCTGGTCTATTTCTGTTCATAGAATTTGGAGAAACTGGACTTTAAATTGGCTATTTAGCTAGCTCAACGAATTTACAAGTAAGAGAAAGTAAAAATGCTCTAGTTTAAATTTCTTGAAGTTATCTTGGAGTAATTGGAACATTGCTTCAAACACTTTCTCTCTTAGCTCATTTCTTTTGCTCATCTACCCATCATCATTTCATTTAAAACTTAAAGCAAGAGCGATTTAAATTTCCTGAGATCCTCTGTTGTGAGAAATCAATGAGCGCTATGATAACTTAGAGAAGCGATTGGAGATTATGGTAGACATAGCTGTTCAATCTGTCTGCCTTGCCCTCCTAATTGCACATTGAAACTCTTCTCAAGATCTCTCCCTTCATCTCTAAGTCCTGCTCTTTAACTAGTTGAAGTCCGTTTGAGCTGTTTATTATTCCTTCCAGGATATCATCCGATTGCTAATCAAATCTAAACAAAGTAAACACTTAACAGTTAAGCTGCTGTTGCTGTTTCTTCACTATATTTTCAATGTGGAGGAATGACTAAGTGTCTTCCTCATCTATATCTTCTCTCCCAGAGGCAACACTCATATCAGCTAACTTTTGCTACACTCTATTCATGCTGCTACCAATGCCCCCTCCCACATTTGGTGCTCCACTTGACTTTGTCTCCTCAAGCTAAACATTATAAACTTATTAGCTAAGATAAATGACTCTGGGTTAGCCCCTGTGCACCATAGACTCCTGCCCCGTGAGCTCCTGAATTTCCTCTAGTTTATCTATTCTGACTTTGAGCTTAGCCTGGTTCTTCGAAAGCCCTCACGTTTGCATTCTAATTGTGATTGGGATTCTAGTTGCTGAGAGAGAACTGAGAAATTTAAGAACTGTCTTTGTTTGAAAAAGAAGCACCCTTAGTTAATCCAGCAAGTGTTGGAGAAATAGCTCCAGCTGCAGCCATGCCGCCTCCTTGAGGCTAACCAAACTTTGAAGCTGGAGACCTCATGGCATTTGTGTTGTTCGTAGTGCTTTGTGATAAAACTTGAACAACTTCAGCCATAAATTAATCTAGAGTGTCTATATCAAATTTATTCAACCCCTTGATTGCCAGCATTAGAAAAGGGATGCTTTGCAAGCAACCTTTACTTCTTATTTTCAAGTTGAGTTCTCGGGGAGTCTTCTTCATACCCCTAGTACTCTCTGTCTCTTATTAATGGCTGTCCCTGGCCTGCGCCTTCACCTCCTTACTTCTATCTGTTAATGATATACTCGACTATGTTTTCCTCTAAGTCAGGGGCATAGAAATGACCCAGTCTCTTAATTATCTCCAATGTTCTTGAGTCAAGGAGTGACAAGGCCTACATGCAGGCGTAAATATTATTATCATTCCATTCAATATTCATATATTAATATTCTTGTCTCTGAGAGTGAGCAAAGCACCTATGATAGGGAGTGTGACAGCTTTATTAGCAGCATTTTCACTAGCTATGGTGGCTATCTTAATCACGCATATCTTAATGTTCTCCTATGACATTGCAAACTAATACGCATCCTTCAGCAACACCATCAACACCTCGAGGCAAGATATTAGCACCTTATTCTACAGGCCAGTTGATTTATCTAGTATTTTCAGAAGAATGGGGACTAACTGATCCCCACCATAGATTTGCTAGAACATGTTTAGTAAGGTGTTAGCTGATTGGCAGACTTGCTCTTTCTTATCAGTCACGTTTTTGAGAAGTCTGGTGATGATTGCTTGCAAGTAAGGCAAGAACATCTCATGAAAGAGCTGGAAAATTAATGGAATTGTATACATTTTTTTTAAAGAAAAGTTAGCACAAGGAATCTTGGACTATGAGAATAACTTTGAAATGTGTGTCTCCAAGGTGCTCTGTCATGCATTTTAGAACCTTGATAATGTTATCCTAGGTTACTTGCAAATGTTGGAAGGTGAGTTTCTATCCGAGGGCCCTTGCTTCACCCATAATAGCTATCCATTCGTAGATAATTTGCGAGAGGCCTACAAATGCTTCCAGTCGCTCACTCCAGCTTTCCTTCTCTGCTTTCTCTAAAAGCATCTCTATGTTCTGGTTCATCTCAAATTGTCCTGCATGCTGTAATACTTGCCTTGGGAATTGTCCCGCCTAAGATGCACCACCTTCTTGCTGGTTATAGTCTTAGAATGAAGATAAATTATGTAAAATTAAAAGTATATAAATTCTGAAGATGCAGGGTTAGAAAGTTTCCTTTTAAGCTCCAACAGTTCAGAATCATTTAAGTCACTTTGATAAAACTTAATTTTTTATTTGGTGATAAATTAGTGATGGATTCTTCTGGACCCATTACCGCTCATTTGGAAAACATTCCCCAAGCTAGTAAATTAAGGTTCACTTCTCCTTTGTGCATCCTCAAAGCCACCTCCGCTTTCCTAGATGTGCTTATTAGATCTTCCACCTTCAGTTATCAGCGAATTTGTGATAAACTTCATTCTTAATGTTATTTTATCCATTCACTATAATTTAATTTTATGAGCGATAGAACTGATTGAATCTTCAATTTCATCGTCCTCCTGATTACTGATTGTTAGCTGTGGTGTTTACTGCACCTGTTTGCTATTAAACGAACTTTGTCTGGAAATTTCAAGTTGCTACTGCTGTTGCTAGGATGTGTTAGACCTACTCTTCATTTTTGCATTGAATGATAAAATACTATACTTATTGTATTCAAGAGTTAGAGCTTGCTAGAGATTTCCTAATTCTTCTCAGACTTAAGTTACTGCGAGTCTTATGAAGGCTTTGCCCCAGGGTTTCTTCCCTGACTATTATTTAAGCAAAATTATTTTTTAAATAATTATATTTATTATTGGAGGAAGTAGCTACTGGGCGACTACTGTTGCTGCTAATTTATTTCTACTGAGTTTTATTAGTCTAAGAAGCGCCTCTGCTGCCACTATTCTTTTAAAACGACATTATCACTTTCTCATTTACCACTTGATCTTATGATTGAAAAAGAAAACATTAATGGAATATCCATCTAAATCTTTTTCATTCTAAAGCATTTGCTCGAAGGTTTCCTATTCCGGTTGAAGAGGGAAATCCATAAAGTTTTAATTTCTTGGAAGAAATAAAAGATAGTTTTATTTAAGTTATTGATGTAAGTTCCTCCTAAATGCTGGACTTTTTGCTTCTTACTATTTGAGCGTACCCTATCAAAAGTAGCATTATTCTGAGGTTTAACATTCTGAGCCACTCCCATCTGTTCGTAGTCAGTTGATTTGTCAGGTAAGGGTATCTAGTTTTGTACTCCATAAGTGTATCCCTTCCCTCCCATTGGACTCACCCCATGTTTTTGATAATCACTGTTCTAGCTCATGCCTCCTTAAAATGCTTGCTACTGTGGGGCGCTGCTAATGCTAGACTTAGCTTGAAAGATGGTATTGCCGATTGGAGGATTAGTAGGTTTGAAATTATCACTAGTCTTGGCCATTTAATTCTGCCTCTGATTTAACTGCTATTGTGTGTAGGACTTGATCTAGAGATACTCATCCTCCTCTACTTCTTCTGCATCTCTATCTTCTTGGTATACCTTCTACGCAACCATAGGTTTTCCACTAGCGAGTCCCCCTTGTGACTGCTAGATATGGTGGTGATTGTTATTAGCAGTTGGAGGCTTGTTTATTGCGTTTAAAACTGCGGAAACTGAACTTGAAGATTCAGACTTCCTACTCATTTAACTTATACTGCTCTAAGACATGCGAGAGAGTGACTGCTGATAGCTCTGAGAGTCTTCTTCGTCGTAGATTGCTCTTTAAACTGACTGTTCCAGAAAGTTGAATACGTATTTTCCTCTTCCTGGGAACAAATCTCTATATCTCAGGAAGCAAATTCTCGCAACCTGGCGCACCTCAGGCTTGGCGTCACTCAAAGCCGCATTCAAAAACTCTTCAAATATTTGCTATTGCTTTTCTAGAATTTCCTCAGGATAAGTCATTAACGCTAAACTTTAATCAATCCTTCATTATATTGAGAATAAATACATATTTCAACTAGGATTATGAGGAAGTACTGAGCGATCTTGGCTCTGACGATAGGATTCTTATTTTTAACTTCTTCAATGAGCTTGCCAATAAGCTTAGCCGACACCACATTATGAAAAATAGCCACTATACTGAGGTGGCCCTGCTCTGAGATTATCTTGTTAGCGTTTTACACCATTTTAATGAGCGAATTGGGATGCAATAAGCGAAGTGCTAAGACTTCGAAATCTTCTTAGAGCACCTCCGCCATCACTGCAATACTCTTTGACGCTTCTTTAATAAGCGCAGATCTCTGATCCATCATCTAAAAACGCATAATCAGATATAGAAATAGACTTAATAAGAAGGAAGCTAAAGAAGAGATCTTTCTAAGTAGTATTGGCATTTACCTGAGCCGTCAAGGGGTTTTGAAGCTTGAGAAGTTGCTGCTAGAAATTTGGGAATTATAGAATCTCTTCAGTCACCATGATACTCTATATCTTCCTCAGACCCTCCAGTCTCTATTTCCAATCGTGGGAGTCTAAAAGAAAGTTCTAGTATGAATTTTTGATAGAGAGATTTTAGGTGAGCAACTTTCTCGAAATTTAAATAAAAAGTTGCCCTCCCTTTTCAAAATTATAGATTAAGAATTGACCTGAGGTTTTTTTAAAACAATTTTTGTGTTCTAACTTACTCAAGTCCTTGAGTGTCTCTGAAATAGCAGTGACCTCATTTTCTAAGTCAGCTGGATTCTTTATATTTTTGATTCTTGGTATCTGCGAGAGATCAGTAGGTATATACTCCAATATCATTTTGTCTTCAATTAAAAATATTCGATATACTATTTTATTTTCCTTCATTTTAAATCTATCAAAATCTGCCTCCAAAAAAAAATATTTCATATGGGCTTCTATTTCCTAATCTTTAGTTTTAGATAAATTTATTGAAAAATAAATCATATCAATTTACAAAAGTAGCTCCCAAAATAATAATTAAAAAAGAAGGATAAATATTAGGAAGAAGAATCTTAAGAAAGAAATATTTTAAACCAACAAGGGATAAAGTGTGTGTGAGTAATACGGTATGTCAACTACAGATATTATAAATGAATCCAGGCAGATCAAGATCCTAGACAGTAGTTTGATTCTTAATTCTAAGAATCTGAGAAAGGATGAGACTGCCTAGTTTGGCTTTCAGAACACCTCGCAGTTCTAAGCCATGCGATCTCTGAGCAATAAACATAACAGCTCAACAAAGACAAATAAGCATAATTTTCTTCATAAGGACATGTCCATGCAATCGGATAGTCAAATCTTTGGAGAAACTGACAATGGCGAGCTCTCCTTTACATCGTCGTTCAAGGTTAACATGAATTTCAATGGGGCGAGGAAACTACAATAGAAAATCAACGAGTTTGCTTCGACCACTCAGTAGTATTTGTAACACCAACAACATAATTAGTATCAGTAGCAATATATGCAGACTCAAGGAAACGAGACTGTAACCAGTAAGTAGAACTACAATTTGTTCTCACCTCAGAATAAGGTATTAAGCCACCAGGGTGGTGGAGGATCAACTAGAAAGACAGGCATGTTTGGAGGAGCCACAGGTCACTATAACAACTCAGGTCAAATTATTGGAATGGAGCCAAATACAGTCTAGAACATTGTTTCCCCCGGTTTTGGAGCTGGACAAGGAGGCTTTACCAATCTCCTAGACTAAATGATTAAAGGCACTCACAACACCAAAAGTTTCACAGGTTCTCAATATTAGCAGCATAGGCTGGGCAAGAGCAGCTAGAGTTTTCGCCAGTCTAGCTTTGGAAAGAGTGAGAAGAATTAGATCTCAAAATTGAATAGAAGCAGGTACTCTCAAGGAATCACAGAGGACTATGTTGAATATGGGAAATAGAAGGCTCAGCACTACTCCTCATACAGCTAAGCAAACACAAACGCAGTTAGCTAGAACTTAAAAATCTAGCTAGAGGATGGAAGTGAAGATAAGAGTGCTGCTCCTATGTCTCAATCGTAAAATTTGCTTGAGGAGGGCGGTACTTACTCAAATGCGATGCTTATGTCTGAATCAAAATTTGGAAGCGACTATCAAATATATAAAGTTAAATATTTTTCATGATCAATAAACTGGAAAGTATGCACAGATGAGAGGGAAAAGAATGAACTGGACTTTTCTAAATGAGAAAATTGATAACAATCTCTTCACTACAAGTCATAGAATGATCAAGGAAAAGAGACTTGCTATACTTTCTCAAATTGAGACTGAGAATCAGAATTAAAATGAAAAGGCAATCAACTAGGCTTTGAACAAGAAGAGAAGATTCAACTCTCAGGCGATGTCAAAGCGATACTATGATAGAGTAATGACCCCTCTGAACTTTAGTGAGAGGTTGCTGAGTGATAAAGCTGATTCTAAAGGTCTATAAGAGAACTTAATGAGAAGTGGGGCTGATCAGAAGGGCGAGATGGAAATCTAATCGTAAAGTCATGCTCTAATGAGCAAAACCTATTAGGGTTAAAATCAAGGATCTTTCCGATTAAAAAAGCTTCAAGACCAAAGCTCAAATTTGAAGGAGGAGTCTCGAATAACTCAAGCTAATGAGACTCTTAAGCAAATAAATTTATTCGGTGTTCCCCAATTCGGAGGTGGTGTATAGACTGATGAGAATTTATCAAAATATATGAATAGTCTCTAAATTACTGCAGCTGACAAATTTCATGAGAGTTAGTAAGCCTTCAGTACCAGCAATAACTAGAGAACACTCACTGCCCCTTCAAATCCTATGTAAATGACTGGTAATTACAGCATTCTGTCAAAAAACTTGCCTAACCCAGCGAACTAACCTTCATTTAATAAGTATATCGATATCCCGAATGCAGATACTTCTCCTTCCATTCTATTAGGAAGTGTAAACTATAAGAAATACCAATAAATGCTCTAGAAGACTGTGAAAGATGCTGGCTAGACATAGCCAACTCAAAAGACTGCGAGTTTTAATGACCCGCATAACTTGGCTCAAAGAATTTTGAAAAATGCAAAACTCTCACGTACTTAACTAGGCAGCCCAAATGGGAGAAGTTAATTAGAGTTCTCTCAAGGGAGAAGAAGGAATATCAAGAACTATAACCTTAACTCTGATCAAGAATCTCATTTAGAAGGGATCAGCAAGCCTATTTTGAATAACAGGAGGCTATATTCTAGAGATAATTAGGCATTGAAGAAGATTGAGGATAAAAATCTTAACGTGGAGACTAATCTTGTTGAAACTAAGTTAAATAAAAAAGTATATTTAATAATTAGTAAAGTAAGATTAAGGAGGACTGGCGACAAGATAGGATATAAAGTAGGAGGTGGAGAAGAAACTGCAATAAATTCAAAACCTTTACTAGCAAGACTCACTTGAGAATTTGAATAAGTAGTCTGAATCAGTATCCTAAATAAAGAATGGCATTAGAAACCAAAGAAATGGGATTAACAGTACTTCCTAAACTAAAAGCTAAATCCTTGCTAAGATATTGGATTAGAAATTACCGAAGAGTGAAGGAGGAGCTTTTGGGCTAAAAGAAAGGAAGAGTAGAATAGACTTTAAAGATGATGTTGGAACTTAAGAGCAGCCACTACACGAAGAGGATGACGAAATTGAGGAAGAAAACTCAGTAGATTTAGATGGCTATAATATATTCATAGAATTTGCTTGTAATCCTTTTCATTATAACTACAGTATGATTCAAACAGTCCTGCCACTGGAAGAGTTGAAAGGTTATAGGTGACTTCAAAAATCCAAGTTGATAAAATTTCAAAATCTCCTATCCCGCATTAAAAGCAAAATCTCTCTCCTCACGATTTTTAACAGAGGAAAAATTCTGTATCACCTAAATCTCTCAGTCCAAAGTAAGATAAGTTTTAAAAATCTTTGTCTTCTCCACATCCCAATCATACTAATAATCACAGCTAAAGTTTGAAAAAATCTGCAATAAAAACAGCAACCAAGTAAAGCTAGGGGACATTTGATAGTAAGAAGCTTAAAGATTCAAAGGATTCTGTGTTTGTGGATACTTTAGTTGAGGATTCAAAGATTGAGCCTCAGAAGGAATATAAGTAAAGTACAATTACCAACTCTATAGAGCCGAAAGAAATCTCTCGAAGGCTGAATATGACTCAGCTTATTCAAGTGGAAAACCCCTTCAACCGCACTAAAATTAGAGAGTCAGATATTCCTCTGGAGGCACTTTACAACAGAGAAGTTAACGCCATGAAGAAGAATGAGAGAACCTACAACTTTGTAAAAAAACTTTAATTAAACTTGCATTAGAGGCCACTCTCAATTAGTGTGTGGAAGAACTTTGACGGACAAGAGGGCCACGATATGACTCGCTTACATGTGAATTAGCAGGAGTTAGTTCTTGAGCATGAGTACTCGACACAACGTAAGAAGAAGAATCAAGAAGTAATAGAACTTAGACATCCGGATGCTGATGTGGGGATCCCCTTGTCTGATCATTTGCAAGGCCTAAATTTGGAAAGTATTATTCACAGGAAAGCATTTTCCTCAACTTCATTCTCTGGATTGTATGAGTCCGCTGAATTGACTGAGGAGCAATAAGACAAGTTGGTCATATATGCGCACAACTTGTATCTTAAAGAGAATTTCCCAGAGTAGGTTAGAAACATGAGTTAAGAGCAGAGACATAAGGACATTTCTAAAATGCAAAGAAGAGTCACCATGAGATTTTCAGGCTAGAATTTACTGTACTCTAAATAATTATTTGGCTAGAGTAAAGGACAAGAGTAGTCAACTATTAAAGAAAGCTTCACTCAATTCAAATGACTTTAATTTTAATTCACTTAGAAAGAGGGAAACTTAAAATCAAAGCCGAGTTCTAATATGAACTCCACTTTCACTAACCAGAACAATTCTCTTTACCCTTCCTCAACTATGAATTAGCAGGAAAACTAAAAGCTTCTTTCAAAAGGCTTTCGGAAATAAGAGACAACTACAGCTAAGGAAGCTGAGGTTCCAGATTATTAAGACACACGATATGCCCTCCTCCTCGAGGATTGCTTGCGCTAGGTCTCTAAATAAGAGGAAGATCGCAAGAAGAATTACAGGCGCTTTATTCAAGAGCCTAAGATATCCAAAGATAAGTATAAACTCAAAATTGTCAAACCAGATCTAAACTATTTGCTTTCGAACACGGATTCCTAAATGGAGAAACACAAGAATGTCGGCTCAGGGAGAGAAATAGCTACTGAGAATTAGTTTTTGAAGATAGCGGATGATGAGAGTCTGATGAGGGTGATGGCGAAATAGTACTACGGCAAATGGTACCTCGACCCCAGCTAGTGGGAGAATCTCAAAAAGAGAGGCTTTAAATAACAAGAGATTGTTGAGATAACTGGAAGCGAGGGATAAGAAGATCTATTACCTCAAGATAGAAAGTTAAATCATAAGTAGCAAGGTCATTAGAGCTCATTCGTCTATTCAAGGCCTATTCCATTATAAGATATCGATAATCACCACTTGCATAAGAATCATAATGGCTCTTTCCATCCGCAAACAGCAAACCAGACTTTAAAAAATTCACCGCTTCATGGAGTAAGTCCTTAGAGGGAGAGGTAATTTGAGCAAATGGGTATCTCTTCATAGATAATAAAGAAGTAACATCTAAGGGACGGCTTTGGATCTCCAGTAAAGCATTTGGTATAGAGGTCTGTGTATTAAAAGGAGTTTGCTATTTCTAAGCTTCTTGATAAGATCAAGGATAGAGAGGAGATAGAAAATCTAGAAAAAGAAAAGAGGGAGCATAAATTAGCTGAACAGAGAAAGAGGAAGAGCACCAAATCGCCAGAAGCAAATGCAAGAAGAACTATAGCTATGGCAGCAGGTAGTCCTAATAAGTCCAGCTTAATTGGGAGCTTTTTTAAACTTGAGCATTCTGACGATGGATCAGAGAATAACAAGTTTCACAGATCACCTACTTCTTCAATCACCCCCATTGATTAAATGAAGAAGCATTTCACTATAGGAATTCTTTTATTTTATACTTATTTTAAATCCTCAGTAGTTCAGGAAATGTGAGGAAGCAAGATAAATTTCAAATTGCTGAGAACTTCGTTGAGGAGATTAAAAACATAGTCAACTCCTTAGATGGGAACTTTAATATCAAAGTTAATTCAGCAGCGGGTATGGGGAACGCTAGTTATAGAAATTCACTGGATTCGAATTGACTATATGCCGAATGAGAAGTAAATAAACTTATATAAATTTTATTTCTTAATTTCATGATAGCACTTCAAAATATTAAATTTAAATATTTAATTGTTTGTAAAATGAGTTTTAAGATGTCCTTGAAGCTCTTGAATTAAGCCACTAATTCCTAATAGTAATTCATCTCTATTTACTATTGAGGGTTCTCTCTCTTTCCTCGTCTTCGTTGCCTGACATATTCACGTCTGATTGATTTTCAAATGATACTCTCGCTAGATAATTATTTATAATAAAAACTCTATTAATTTAATAGACACCTTAGCGTTTGTCACTGTTTCAAAGATATACTTGAGCTGTTTGAGTTCTTGAGCTGAACATAGGCTCTCGTCATACTTTAGGAGGAGACCAAGTTCAAGACCTCCCCTAAGCAGAATTATCAGACTATCAATGCACCCATTTAGGGATTGTGCATTCAATTAAAGAGAGTATAATAATTTAAAAGTTTGTAATCTATCTATCCGATTGTAAGCAATCTGAAGTTAATTTGAAATATCCTTCAAGTACTAAAACCTGAGAACGGGGCTCAAAGCCTCCAGCTGATCTTTCTTAGGTTTATTAAGGCACTGTGCCTCTTTCAAATAGTCCTTAATTTATAGCTATCTCCTAAAAAGAGTATTTATAGCAGGGTAATCGAAAGAAATTTTCAAACATCAACTTAAAAAAGTTCATTTGTTAAGTTTGAAAATCATCTTTTCGTTATTAAGGCCTGAATTCGATTGCTATATTGCCGAGAAAAGCTTATCTAGTAAACCTAATAAAGCATAAGAGAATTTATATCTATAAAATAATAAGTTGAATTAGTTCCCTAGCAGAGGCATGCAAATTATTTAGCACATAATGAGACTAAAGATCTTAACTGCCCACAACTATTCTGTCAAGTTTCTTCTAAATTCTTTTTATGATTAAAATTTACTGCTTGAGATTATCAATCTAAGCCTCTCTTTTATCTGTTCTTCCAGTCATACCTCTCTTCTGAGTAAACTTCTTGCCTTAGAGTTTATTGATCAGCACCGCAATTATTTGAGTCAAGCTTATTTTGACCTTCTTAATTTGACTCATATTGCTCCAAGATGAACAGCTAACTTTGCTCAGACTATCCTGCTACTATTAAGGACTTGTGAGAAGTGACTGCCTCAATTAGGAAAGCACAATTATGTTCAAGTTCAAGACTTGCTTATAGCATCTGTTCCAGTTTTTGAAATTCTCCAGCTCCTTGTAGTCATGGGAGAGCTTAGTTTAATTTCCTAGGTGGAAATAATCAGCTTGAATCTGCGCGAATGACAGCAGTGACTCTGGGCTGAAACTGGAATAGACTGTATCAAGCTAGGAATATTAAATTGTCTTTTGAGGTTCTGCAGAAATCTCAGATATCCATACAATTACTAAGATGCTGCAGAGCTTTAGAGGGGGCTCAAGTAGCCATTCAGAGAATAAAGTTAGTCTGCTAAGTTAAGCTTGCGCTTTCCAGTTGTAGATTAGGCTACCAGCTGGAATGGGCTGCTGTCTATGCACAGGTGACTGCAAATGTTCACGAAAGTGCGCAGTAGAAAGCTAAGTGATTCCCTCTGTTTCTGATTTTCTTGGAGGCACTCTCCTCTCTAAGACTTAAATAAGTATTCAATTATTCATTGTATAGACCCAGATTATTGTGAAAGACAAGAACAACTGCTATCTGATTTAAGCTACAGTCTAAAGGGATTATTGGCAAGGGCTTCTTTAAAGCTTCGATGCAGTTGTCCTGCCTTATTACACTTATCGAAGTATCTAGTGAGGTTTTCAAGCATAGTTCTGCCAGCTATATCAAGTAGGGAAGAAAATATTATGGTCCGCAATCATCTTCATTTTCTTCTTCTCTATAGGCTATAAAGATAAAGGAAAAGGATGCCTTCATTTGGACGAGACTAGGGATGCTTGAGTACTCTCACCTCAAGGATCTCCCTTTGGCGAAGCAGTGCCTTGAAGTGGCAGTCTCTTGCT
The DNA here is from genome assembly GCA_027382625.1 of Tetmemena sp. SeJ-2015. NCBI lineage: Eukaryota > Ciliophora > Spirotrichea > Sporadotrichida > Oxytrichidae > Tetmemena > Tetmemena sp. SeJ-2015. Next base: position 3,698 of record JAJKFJ010023719.1, on the reverse strand, counting down.
ACACTACTATCTAGAAGAGATCATCCTCAATAAACCCAATCCTAATGAAAATGGCTGAGATTGCCTTTTCAGACTACGATTTTAAGACCAGTGAGCGAATGGTCGACTCCATCATTCAGAGAGCCAATATCTCGAACAACGCTCAGGGAATGATGATGGTCTAAGGAGGATTCGGTAACTAATAGAACTTAAATATGGACCACAAAAACAACGCTGAGTTGTTTGCCTACATCTTGAAATCTTACTTCCTAATGCAGAGAGGAGATGATTAGTTGGGCAAATCTATGATGGAAAGAGCAAAGAAGATATATCCGGATGCCTCCTATCTAGAATTTGATATTAAATTAATGGTCTGTTTTTCTTTCTTATAGAAGTTGATGTGATTGCAAAATTCTAGCAGAGCATTTAATCTAACTTGAATTCTAAGGATATTGTAGTTAGGACCTAATAAGTTATTCAAATGGTTTAAATATTTTTAAAGCAGGCAACGAGGGCAACTCTTAAGTTTAGCATACGTTTGTGAGGCAATTGAATCCCTTGCAAATTTTACAGATAAAACCCTCAAAAGATCAAAGAGGCCCTCTTGAGTATTTTGATGATTATCAAAAATTCAAATAATAGTTTAAATATAAATACTATATACTCTTCTTTAAGAGCTATATTTATTTGGATAAGAGTTAGAGGAGGCAAAGAAGGCAAACTCCTCAAATGCGGGATCTAACTCCTCCTCTGCTCAATAAAGTGCCAGTCTTTATTAGAGGCAACTTATTAGCAAGATCAAGCCACAATTTGAATAGCTGGCTGGATTCTACCTAGACTAGCTCTGTCAGTATCTTTAAAAATCTTACCAGAATGAGTCCATTGTTAATGCTAACTTCTCTTCAAACGAGGAGAAAATAATTTAATTGATTATGGAATAATATAGAGTTGTAAAAGCAGTTTTTACATCAGAATTATAAACTTATGCCGTTTGATAGAGAGCTATTAAATAATGACTGCCTTTTAGAGCGTGTAGAAGCAGTTCTATGAAAATTTCATCCTCAAGAAACTGGAATTCGAACCACTCATAACTGAGATAAGTGAAAGATTTAAACTCATCTTCAATTAGCATAATGATCAATAAAACTCATAACTGAATATTGTTTAAGATGTTTCTCTCCATCCTCAGAGCAAAGGCAGATGATAAAATTATTACTAAAACCTTATGACAAAAAAATTAATCTATTTTAAATTTTTCATTATGTTTTCCTAAGTTATCAGAAATGTTCTGAAGAAGGAAAGAAGAGGAGCTGCAAATAGTGCTACAAGAGCAGAGGAGGAAAAGATGAACTTCTGAGTTCAAAAGTTTTGAGATGAATCCCACATCATCTCAGGTTGTGCCAAAGATATGAGATAATCTCAAGTTCAACCAAATTTTACAACATGCAGGTGTCTCCTCCTAAGTTTTGGAGGAGTTGCTGCATGACTAAGAATAAACACAGAGAGAGTTAGAGGGATGAGAAATTCTTAATGATGAATAATTATATAATGTTGTATCAGCCTTAATTATAATACTTAGAGCATCACCAATTTATTTCTGTCTTTGCTTCGGTCTCCCTCCTACCCACCTCCTTCCCGCCCTTTTAATTTAAATTAGAGTAGACTCTTCTAGTCTAACTCTCCTATTTTTCAATTCTCTTGTTACTTATTGCTCTCGTCGAAACTTAAGAGCCACTCTATAATGGCTTAAAGAGTGCAGCTCAGATGCACTGCCAGATTTCTCGCAGTCTTTGAAGTATCTGGATTTGCAAAGTTCATGGCTATCATGTATCTCTCATAGTTGTAGAGGAAATCTGGCTTTGGAAAGTACTGCTCGTTTCGATAAGTATCAGCCAGTCCCGTGTGCCACATAAAGAGATAGTAAAAAGCTCTCACCCAATCCATTGGAGTAATAGGCTTGTACTGCAGATAGTTCTAATTAAAATTAGGAATAGGATATCTTTCTTACATCTAAGTCATATCGCTTATGTAGATTCAAATAGTAGATGGCCATTTTACTCGCTCTCTTAGCCAAGAGCTCATCTTCAATCAGCAAATGCTTTCTTCTGAAAGAAGGTCCTAAGAGAGGATTTTAGAGTAGATCTATTCTCTCCTCTCTGAAGTTAATCTTCTCAAAGAGTTATCTTCCCTCCAAATCCACATGGTACATCATTCACTTTAAATTTAATCCTCCACCCTTAATTTAAAATTAAAGCTAGCTTACTAGTAGATGCTGGTTGTTTTTGTTCTTTGGATCAAACCTTTTGATGTGAAGCTGTTTTTTCCTAGAGTCCTCAGAATTGCCGCCTTTCAAAAAGATTTCTGCCTGGGGCACTATCGTTCCCAGTATCATCAAGCTCTTGCTCTTCTCCTTCTCAATGTTGATTTCTGGATCCCACAGGGACAAATAAATACACACCTCCTTATAGTTATTACCATGATCCTGAATTATGAACATAAGTTTGATTGGAGAGCTAAAATTAAAACCAATTAGACGCAAGGACGATTTGCGCGAAGAGTACTTAAGCAGTTTACTTTAATTTATAAAATTTAACCAAATATTTATTGCAACTTACACAAATAGAAAAATAAGATGATCGTACAACCATTCGGAACCCAAACACCTCTCCCCAACCTTGCAGGCTCCACCTTTGTTATTCCTTGCGTAGCTGCGGGAATGAGTCCCTCTATCGGCCTTGACTTATTTATCCTCAACGAAGGCCTTGTGAAGCTCGGATACTACAAGAGTGATTACATCGCCCCAGGTCTCTCTAATGATGGGCTCTCATTGACAGAAGGAGAGGGCAAACTCACTCTCCCAGCAGAAGTTTACTACTCAGCTGAGAAGAAGATCACCGCTTTAGTCATTAGATCAGGAGTATTTGGCAGCAGACAGAGAGCTTTCGGAAAAGAGCTGAAGCAGTTCGTTAAAACTAATGGATTCTCAAAGGTTCTAGTCATTACAAGCACCATGAGTCCCGTTCAAAGAGAAAGAGACACTAATCGCTTGTAAGTTGGTTAACTCCATCGAGGCAGATTTTTCTTTTTAAAGAAAGCAGTTTTATTAGCATCATCCTCATTAGCTCACCTCTTTTAATAGGATCCCTGAACTGTTTGCATATGTGAATCACGAAGTGCTGAAGGCAAACCCAAACTATTACGAATCATAGGGCATCAAGCAGTTTGGAAACTGGTTGAAGGACGCAAAGCAAAAGGATTTGTAGGAGTTAGATGAACTCATGATGGCAGGCTCTGCTAAATCCCTCATGAAGCTTTTTAACAAGGAGGCAATTCCAACTTATCTGATTGTGATATTCACCCCAGGTGCCATAGACTTTGTTGGAGGCTACTGCTTCTACCAATTCTTGAAGCACTCCTCAGTGGACGGAGGTGAATCTAGCCTTATCTAGACTAGCTTAGGAAAGCTTCAGCTTATAATCAGGAAGGATTAATCAGGATAAAGGGTAAAAAACAATTAATCGTTTTCTAAGCTTCATTTAAATATGCAAAGAAGAGGAGAGCAATAACAGAGGAGCTAACCTAAATAATAACACTTTTGAGATTTCGGACATTGACCCCAGCAGCTGACAGCCTCGTCTATGGAACCTACTAAAATATTAAGGAAGCCACTGGTGTAGGAGTTTTCACTATATGGCAGGTGTGTCGCAGAGCTCTAAGCA
>JAJKFJ010023718.1:0-14132 GCA_027382625.1 Tetmemena sp. SeJ-2015 | reverse complement strand
GCTGGCTTCAAACTCACATCTCAGCCCTGCAGTGGCATTGGATTAAGGCAAGCTTCATCAGTTGCATACCTTATGCTCTTGATGCTCTCGAGATGCGAAAGATTTGAGTAAGCGTTGGACCCCGGTCAACCATGTCCGACTGTTCTTTGCTGTGACCTATCTTGTGTGCCTCGTGCCTTCTTCTGAGCTCTGAGTACTCTTCATACTGCTGAGGCGAAGTGAAGAGGCCCTTCCTCCTTGCACTCTCGTCCTAGACACTCCTTCCGCGTCTGTGGGAGATGCTTACCCTGCTCGGATAGGTCTTCTGATATCGCTTTCTGTTAATTAAAATCCTTTGAAGGTATCCCCAGTTCAAAGCCCTCGGAATGGGATGCACATCGCAGCTATTCACTCTGAGCAGGATAGGAGATCACCTATATCAGAGGTGAAGCAAGCCCAGAAGACAAATGGTGCTCTATTGAAAAGAGTTTGTTCTCTTTATATTGGCTGTTGGCTATGCATTCCTTCACTTCTCTCTGCTCTAACTTCTCGAATTTTTAGGCATTCTCTTCTAGCTCAAATACAAGAAGCTTGGAAGATGCTCCACTTCTCTTTCATACTGAAGGTCTGCGTGATCAATGCTTTCATTTTTGAGTGTAGCTGTGAACCCTGATTAGAACGAGAAGCTACATAGTAGGTCCTACACAAGTTGAGCGAAGCCATGGAAAGGCAATAGTTCTGCGCATCGTATAAGTTGATGAGCCCTCTACTACTTTTAATAGCATGAAGTGAAATCGTTCAGACACTCCTCCTGCTAAGATTTTCATTTTCCAAATGTGATCTCAAAGTAGGACGGATTTTATTTTATCTGATTCTCACTTTTACTTGATTTTCTAAGTTGTTCTTCTTTGTGAGATTTGGGGGTTATCATTAGATTTATTGCTTGAGTTCCACCACATCTTTGCTTCTTTGTAGAGCTCAAGAAGTTGCATCTGGCTTTCTATGTTCGCATGCCGATCTCTCCTTCTCCAGCTAGCCTCGGCTCCAGGATGAGGCACCCTGACTTCAGGCACTCATTGTTAGAATAGGTTAAAGACAACTCTGCTCTAAGATCTGGGCAGCTTCTGGAGCGCGTGGGTGGATCTATGCTATCTAGAGTGAGTCTGTGATGAGGATCCCTCTGCTTGCTATAGGAAGTGATCAGTATTTGGAGCGCAAGGGTGCCTGCTTTCTACCTCTTCTTTCGTACATCATGAAACTAAATCTGTGGATCTGCGCTCCACCTCCCTGCCCCTGCTCTGCATCTGCATGATATCGCAGATGTCTCCTCGCATCCCACTGCATCCAGCGCCCTTCCTGGGTTGAGATCAACCCATGAAAGCTCTTTCGAGCTCTCTAGAAGGCATTCGCCTGCCCCCACATGATGTGGGGGCATAGTGCTTTCGCACTCAGCGAATGTTGCTGGATGTGAGGACGGGATGCCCCGAGGAGTGATCCTGCCTGGATGGAGAAGCTATCAGGTCCATCCTCTGCTCTGCCCATCTGAGATCTGTACTTGGAATGCAAAATAATATTATAAAGATTTCAAAGTCACGCTTAAATAAATCAGATATTTAAAGTTTAAAATTAAAATATTTGCTAATTTTACAAATTCGCATTTTGGCCTTTCACACACTTGCGATCATTCCTTCTTCATCATTTGTTTATTTCACCAAAATAAGTTTATTTAGATTTAGTCTCTTACTCTGAAGAGTTCAAATGGTACTAAGTGCTTTCAAAAAATCTTGTAATATCTATTCCTTCAGGAAAAATTTAAAAGTCAAGGCTCTTTGAGTAAGTTGAGGCATAGTTCAGAGTATAGATTCTTAATGACTTGACATTGACCAAGAAATATAATTTTAAGCAATATAAATATCTTCCTGGCTTAGGCAAAAGTATTTGCATGTATCTTTCTCTAATTGGATACAAGTCTCTCAAAAATTAGCCTTGCAGATCAAACAGATAGAAGAGTTAAAACATAATAGCAAAAATTCTTTCTCACCATCTTGGCTTGAAATTTCAAAATCCATACTCTCGATGTAAATATCAAACACAGATTACTGTCAATATCTTAAATCTATTGATTAGTTTATAATTAATAAGTCGTAGGACAACCTGAATATTATAATTGGCTTTGTTGTTCTCGTATATAAGCGGTTCCTTTTTAAGTAGGTGAAGCTTTTCTAGGTTAATTGTTGAACTCATTCCTGGGTTTCCGAAGATGCTTCTCTTTTCGTGAGCCCTTTCCTCTAATTCATTCTCTGTATAATTTGCTAAAGGAAAGATTGGATGCAGCACCCCCACATATGAATCCAATTGTTCTAATACAAAGTGTTACTACCGCATGGATTCGATGTCTAGATTTCCTCTTTTCCTCGCAGGATTCATGTCTCTCAAAAAATAGTGCTCATATAATAAGAAAGATTTTTAATTTTTTATAATTATAAAACGTTTTTTAACCCTAAACTCATATAAGTTATAAAATTATATTTTTATCTGATAATTTTATGATATTTTTATTTTTAATATATTTTTATGTTATTTGTGCGGCGATGTGTAATTATTTTATTGCCTAAATAGATAAACAGATATTAAAGATCAACATTGAATGATAATTGTGTCTTTCTGTTACCTTAATTTTATTTGTTTTAAACAAATACAGATACAATTTGAATATTAAAACTGAATTATATCAGTTAATTTTGCATCGGAAGCAAAAGAATAATTTCTTGCATACTTACAGAAAACTCTTTAACTGAAAAACAAACCAAAGTTGGTAAAAAAGATATCATAAATTATTCTTTTGAATTTAACTTTATTAAAAAAGTAGGTTAGGGTAGATTGGTGCAGTAGAGGAAAATAAAAACAGGTTCTTAGGCTACCTCTTTCTTGAAAAATAGTGAAAGTAGAGTTTAAATTTTGGTAAGAAAACTAAGATTTTATCCTTGATCTCTCTTCAGCACTTATTTCAAAATATTTTAGTGCATCATAAATTTTGAAAAATTGCTCAGGGTATTTATAAGGATTTTTCCAGAAAAGCTAAAAATATAATAAATTCCTTTAGCTAATAGTAGTGGTTGGAGATCACCATAAGCTTATAGCCCATCTGATATGAATGCACGAAACGAGCTTCCACTTTCAAGGGTAACTTTATATACTAGAGCAAAGCAAAAACCTACATGGCGTTTCTAGACTGGGCATTCATTTTTAAAAACAAGCTTGAGCTATCCAGCCAGGATTTTTTGCTAGTGACACTTTCTGTCACAAGCTTTTTACTGACTACGTCTTGTCTACTTGAGATAATTCTCATCTAATCTATACAATCGATTTTATTTTGAGTAAATAAATTAAAAGAATATATAAAAGGGAAGCATTAAAGCATATAATCGATTGCAAGTAGTTCCTGTTGAGATGGCTGTTCAAAAAGCTTAAAATTGTTAATGTAGTTCATGAGCACAAGAGGGTTTCCACTTTAAGTGAACTAAAGATTTCTAGTAACTTATGCAATTCTAATATGCTCCCTCTATATTACTTTAATCAAATCTTTTGGCTCTATACTGCGGACTTAAATGAATAAGAATGTTTTTTATTAAATAATTACAACTTGTACTCCATTAATGAACAGAAAGCCACTATTTTCTAGATTGTGATTCCCGATTGCACCTTGAATTCTATAACTTACCTTTTGAAGGTCATTAAGTATTTCTAGATAGATGTGCTATTTGTAAGACAGGAAAGACTCTTTTTCAAAGATTTTACTCACATTCTAAATGAACAAATTAACTTAACTACAAATGGTTTAATGAAAAAGAAAACATTTTAAAAATTGGAATATGATAATTTAAATAAAACTCATGTTAATAATTAAGGAAGTCTATCATCAAATAATCCAAAAACCATAAACATTTGCCTATCGAAATTAAACATTAAAACGTATAAATTGACAGGATTGAATTTAATTAAGTTAATTAACAATTTTATATGAACCTGGAGCTTAATTATAAATGGAAAAATGAAAAAAGGGGTATTGATTTATAGCTTTGAGATAAAACCAGGACATGTATAATCTTATTGCCTTTCTAATTAAACAGACTTTGTGGATCAGTTACGATTGCAGTAAGTTGTTGACGAGGAGAATGAATTCTTAGAATGTTTCTCATAAGAGGACTAAGTTTGCTTTAGTCATGCCTCAACTACTTCTGCTAACTGCCAACTTTCGCAGACTTTTCTTTAATCTTTAAGTCAAAGTCGGAAGCTGCGCTCCAATTCAAACTTTATAGTTAAGTAGCTATAGCCTATTCATCATCATCTAAATCCATTCAAATATATTAACAAATGAGAGAAATATCCTGAATAACCTACACTATACAAGCTATTATATATCTTGCTGTCTTATTTTATTCATGTCTTTCCTAACTAAGTTAAGCTTAATAAAACAACGTATATTATTCAATTATAGATTGGTTTTAAAATATAATAAATATAGATAAGCATTCACTTCTTCAAAGTCTAGGATCCGCGTGTTCAAAGATAAATTAATAACAGTGCAATAAAAATAGAAAATCAAAGCTATAAGCATCGCTTCATTCTCGCAAATTTTATTTTCAAGGCAGAGATTATCTGAAGACAATATTTTGAGTTGCTTTAATTTCAAGAAAGGAAACTAACTAAATAAAGATGTTTTATATTTTAATTTGAAAAGGAGATTTACTCTTCTGAATGTCTAAGTAGTTTATTTCATTTAAATAAATAAAATGCCATAAAATTAATTCATCAATAAGAAGTCTATCATAGTCAAAGCTCACAGCGAAAATCACAAATATTTTTAGAACAAGTAAATTAAAAAGAAATATTTAAATTCGCAAAAGAAATTAAGTAACTTAGGGATTTATCAAACTTTTTACTTTAGGTCTTGTAAAAAAATAGGATAAATTAATTTTGAATTAAGTTAATTGTGATTGATAAACGCTCAATAGATTATTCAATACAATTCTAATCATAATTAAATAGCAGTCAATGAAATTGAAAAATTAAATAGGAACACAAATAATTACTCTGTCTTTCATTCATTTATTTTTCTTCTAAATGTGGTATCAACATAAATTTGTTTAATTAGAACGACTAAATTGTATTCAAAATCCTGCCTAAGATCAATTCTCAGAAGTTATTTAGAGTTTATTTAAACTTTAGTACAAAATTAGTAGCATATAAATAAATATCTATATTAAATTTAGATAAAATGCAAATTTAATCACTCTTAAATCCATTAGTATTCTATTTTGGTTTGAGACAGCAACTAAAGTTTCCATAAAGATTCAATAAATTAAATATTAAAAATTAATAGAATATTATCTTATCCAAAATATTATGGCTTGAATATGAATGCATGATTGAAGGTTGCTATTTTCATAAATAAACTACACTTAAATAGAGGACTTGAGTAGTATAATTTTACAGCTGAGAGTAAGAACTCCCAAAATCGTACATGCGATAGTTTAGCATTTATTATTTTGTTTTACATTGCTTATCTATTCTTTCTTGCCCTCCTCTTCTTTCACTTCTATTATAATAGTGAGTATGTTTAAGAATTGTTTACCAAGATTCTTAAGTGAGTGATTCTTATTCTGCGCACTCAAATAGCATAATTTAATATGCATTGTTCTATTTCAGAGTAATTGTTAGCTGCCTTCCCCACTCTCTCTAAAATAAATTATCAAGATATATTTATGCATTACCATAATAGCTTAGAAAAAAGTTGAATAGCATTGTTAAGCAGCCAAATAAAATGGGAGCTTGAGAGATCCAAAGTAATAAAGTTGATCTAGTGTCTTTCCAAAAATCGTCTTTGCACTTTCTTTACTTCATTTTAAATTGGAATTAGAAAATTCCTATTATTATTCCGTTTATTTATGAAAATAGCAACCTTCAATCATGCATTCATATTCAAGCCATAGTTATAAATTGTGAAATTCTAAATAAAATTAGTTGCCTTTTATTTAAATACTTTTATAAGGTAGATATTGTATGTTCTAAAATTAGTGAATTGTTAGTATTTACTTTTTTTTAATTTCTTAAATCCTTAACTAATTTTATTATAAAGCGATCTTCTCAAGTATAAATGATAAGACTTCTTTATAAACGAAAGTTTATTTTTAAAAGCGTGCTTAGTTGTTTTAACAATTTCACACAAAATATAATTTTAATTATAAATTTAAACTTCATTTTTAAAAAAATCTTATGAAGTTGCTTTTCCGAATATACTTTATTGTATATTAAATCTTGCAATTATGGATTAAAAGCTTAATTAATTTATTTAGCAGATTCTATACTGCTGGAGTTTATCCTTGTTTTAAACGTTAACGCAAACTGTAAATGATATGATAAACATAAATGCTTACTATTTATCTTTTACAAAAAGCAGATTAATTTAGGAATCGAAATGTTTTAAAGCTCAATAATGTTTTTCATTTCTTTAGCTCTCTTAATGTTTAAAGCAGTCAAAATTATAAGAATAGATCATTCATTTTAAAATATTTAGAATGTCATATCTTTGCCATCTTTATTAAAATAGCTAGTGCTTTTAAATTTTTCTTTCTCTATAAGTAAATATATTAACTATTCATTAAATATTAAACTAAAAAAAAGATTTTCATAACAAAAATCAATGAATCTTAATTGCATAAAATGCGCTTTAATAAGATGAATTAATTTTGAGCATTTATAGTACCCTCATATATTTATTTAAGATATGGTAAATGTAGTTTTAAAGTATATTTATCCGATTTTGAATTTTCTCTTTGATTTTTATGGAGTTTTCTTTATCAAATAGAGTCGCTATATTAAACCAAGGCATGTCGTTTGACGAAGTCAACCTTAAAATATTAGCGTAGAGTTAAACTCAATAACTTTAGAATAATTATTTTGTCTTGTTAAAATATGTTTTAATCTGGATTTTATACTATGGTTTTGAGCATCTCTGAGTTTCTATGTATCTCATTTATTTGATAATTTAAATCTTGGGGACTGGAGGATCTCTCGTCTAGCACTATGCACTTGTAATTTATTAACTTAATTGAGCTTTTAAAATTAATAGGCAGATATTATTTAGGTTTTTCTCTCAAATTACACTTACCTTCTCGGTCTTAAAGCTTTAGATTATGGGCTTTAGTTTTAAATATTTTTGTTATAAATTTAAATTAAAAATTTTAAGTGTAATTTATAAAGAATCATCACTAAAAAAGGACTATAAATTAATTTATTGCTTGCGAAAATATTAAGAAGCAATGAGCTAATTATTTTCAGCCTCTATTTTCATGTTTAGACTAATATTAAGATCATTATATTTAAGCAAAATAAGTTCTTCCAAATTTAAGTTAATTACCTGTTAGTCCAAAAATAAATAATTTGAATGTAATTGAGTATTGCAAATTCCTTTCTCGTTAGATTTTCAATTTTTGAATAGCTCTTTCGACTGCCATACTAGATGTGATAGTCTGGATTTGAGCTGTAAATCTTAGCGACTTCACTTATTGAGTTAGTTTTTATCTATGATATCATTTACAGTTGATGAGTTTGTAATTATAATTTAGAATTTGCAAGTGAGATTATTTATTTATTTATAAGTTTGGAAATGATCAGCTTGCATGTCTCTGTGTTCCTCAGAGTTGTATCTCGTGATCACTGTGTCAACAAAGATATCGTTGGAGTTAGGCTTGAAGTTGTGCTGAGTAATTTAAAGAAGAATAAATAAAAATTAAAGATATAAGTAAATCTCACATCCATAGAGATGCCTCTTAAGAGTTCGCCCTCCACATCTTTATCTTTACTTTTTAATTAAATTAAAAAATTAATGAATTATATATAATCATTCTAAATTTTGAATTAAAGATAGCTAAAGGTTAAATTATTGAAATTTAATTATTTCTTCAACTATCAAAATATTTTATAATTGCTTATTTTACTTATCCTCAAGCAATCTGAGTTTGCAAATTTATATCTGAGAACAAAATTTTTTAACTTGTAATAAGCTAATAGTTCCCTTATCCTATAATCATTTTAGTCTCCAAAGTCTATGTATAGTATGTGATATTCTGGGTCAAAGATATTCCCATACCAAATTTTTTCATCCTCAAAGTTAAGAGTTTCAAAAATACTAAATATAATGTTTCGTATTAGAGAGCAGCATCTCTTACAAAGCTTAAATGCTATAAAAAGAGATAAATGGAATTCATTAACTTGAAATGAAATTATAAAAAATGCTTTTTAATGATACTCCTTTTTAATTGGTTGATCCATGCCATCATATTTATTACTAAGCTCATTGGTAGCAGTATAAGAAGAACTATATGAAAAATAATTTGATTGAAATATCTTAATTGCTAATATAGAAGCATTAAAAAATTTTATTTTTTAATTAATAAAATTAAATTTATTATCAAATCTAAAAGGTAGATCCATTCGAATAAAAATGTATTTGAAAATCTGTCAGCACTTAAGTTATTACATTTAAATTTTCAGCTCATTAAAATTATCGTTAAACATTTAATCATTTTTATTATAAAATCATTTGATTAATTTATTTAGATGATTTGAATTAAAATTTATAAGAATTTAAATTCTAAAATACTACTAGAATTAATATTTAATTGTGAACTATCGCAATTATTAGTTTGCTCAGTATTTTATGAACACCATATTTATTCAACTTCATCATGGCATTCACTGCTCTTAATTTTGAAAACTTAATTCACCTCCGTTCTTTCCATTTTGATACTCCAGAATCGACAGTCCATCTAGCTGAATAACAAAGAGTGCTAAATTTGTAGCTAGTGGTAGTATAAAAATTAATCAACAAATTTTATTTGAATAAAGTATTCCAATCTGGATTGATCATTATTAATACTTTTAAGTAAATTAATAAAAAAATAAATTTAAAAACATATGCTATAAGAATGTATAAAATATTCTGAGTTATTTTGACAAATTATTTGATCTTTTAATCATTTCGCTTTTTAATTTATCATTAGGGTCTTCATACAAGCTTTCACAAAATTATTTATAGATAGGAAGAGAATATAAATTATATTTTATCACTTCTCATAGTTTTTGCAACACCATAATTTAGTGATCTCTATTAAAATATCTCTTCCCAAAACAAATCTTAATTTTGGAAATATAAGCTCTCTAGCTCGTAAAAGATTGGTTGTTTCTTGCAATATGAGCTTTTGAAATTGAATTCCACTTCTCTGCAAGATGTCATGCCTATGAATTCCAAAATAATGCTAATTAATAACACAAAAGCGATGCCATTCTTTATGCCCTTTTTTAAATAGCATTTTTTTATTAAAAAAATTAATTCAATTATCTATAGAGTAGTTAATTTAAGTTCAGGAGTTATCTTTTTTGGGCTAAATAAGAAAGGTGAGTTCAAGATTGTTTCACATTTTTATTAAAGATTAAATTTCATTTTAAATAAAAAAAGCAGTGGTGTCATTAGTTTATAAATCATTAAATGTTTTAGATTAATCAATCGATAATGTTTATAAAAAGTAAGGAAGGTAAAAAAATTTCATCAATGCTAATAATTTCTTCTTAAGAGTTAAAACTCAAATACTAATAAATAGACCATACTTTACTAATTCACTCCTTCAAAATATGTGCATGAAATTAATTTTTATAAGAGGAAGTTTTAATTTTATTAGGCATAATATATCAAATTATTTAATCAAAAATAAATTTTCCTATCCAAATAGAATTACAAAAGAAAAAGTTTTTTTGGTGCTCAGGTCACGCAAGTAAAGGAGAGAAAATTATTTAATATTATAAAACATTGAACGAGTCTACTCTTTAGATTATAATTAAATTTTTTAAAGATGATTAATTCTTAATTTTTAAAGCGAATTTGAATCTTTTAAGTCTAAATTAAATTAGATAGAATACGAAATTCCTCATTAAATTAATTTGTTTAAATTTCCTTAGTGAGATCTTTCAAAAATAACCTAGTAAATGTTGACCCTTTAGTTTCTTTTCTCTAAAAGCATGTTGCTATATTTTGCTCTTGCTTAAAGAGGAGAAGTAGAAATCGGAAGTATTTCGCTAACCAGTTTCCAAAATTCTTTTCATCATAAAAAGAGAGGACTTTAGGTTTCAGATTGCTGCTAGAATTTTAATTAAACGCTTGCATTACTTATTTTGTCTAGTTGATAAAAATTGTTTAAGCAATTCCTAGTCTATATTAATAGTAGTAATTTTAGGAATTATCAAATAAATTACCCTCACACTATTTTTAGAAGGTCTCATGCATCATGAATATAGATAGAGAGTAGAATTTAAATTGCAATTCAAACTTTCAATATGAGACTTAATTAATGCATAGACTATTAAGGGAATTAAATTATCATAAAGAATATTAAACCCAAATAGAATATTTCCAGTAATCAAATTTACTCATTAGAGTAAAAAGTAAATGGCAGTAAATTAAATTTGAGCTCCGATTTGACTGTGCTTATTTCTTATTCGGCATTATGTAAACAATAAAGAGCAGATACACATATCTTAAAAGATTGTAGCCATTTGGAGAGAATTAAATTATTTTGGCGGTTTTAAATGCTTTATCAGGGTCAAAAACTAAGAAAACGATTGAAGTAATCTTTTTAGAAGCTATAGCAAAAGAATCATATTTTATCTTTGATAAATGCTTCTTATATTTCTCATCCAAAATGATAACAAATAAATACATTACGCTAAAACGTTAGAAATCTTAAAGAAAGTTCTTAGTTCATACTAACCAGACTAATTACTTTCATCTTACTTATTTAAATTTGATTGAGACCTAAAGTATCTCGAAAATCTTATATTTCATTTAAAATCTTAAATCTTTAAAGTGCTTAGTGCTATGTCTTTTCTTTATAAAATCTCGACTAGTTCTTGAATATGTTGATCATAATTATCGCAAGAATCCCTTGCAATATCCATTTTGCTTCTTGGCATCTGAGAATGGAAGTCTGTGTTGAGAGCTTAGTTTCGAGTGCTTGCGCCACAAAAATCTATGGACCAAGACCACTCAATGGGCAGTACTTCCATGCAAACATACTTATTCATCACGTTCAAGAACTCCTGATTCAGAACAAAAATATCGAACCCGTTTTCTGCATATATCGTGTTGTAAACACAAATTTCAATAATAAAATAGTCATAATAAATTAAGTTTTTGCTAAATTAAAATTATATTTAAGATAATATCTTATGATATCTTATAAATTTAAGAAGTAAATAAGTCCAATTTGTTTGTTTATTTAAATTAAAATTCTCATTGATAGATATCATTTTTTTCATCAAGTTTACTATTTCCATTAAAATCTTTTTAAATTATGAATTAATCTTGAGAAAAATATTTAGCCGAACTTTTTATTATCTTTAAAATACAAATATCTCATGAAAAATAGATGAATTATTCTTCCTGTAAGTTTATAAATTAAGATTTGTGGATACGTATTTTCTCATTCAATGAAAACATATTTTTTTATAAAAATTAATATTTTATGGTGTAAAGGTAATTAAAGTATAATTAATTTTTACAATTAGTTTACTTGAGCATATAAAAGTCAGAAATCCCTTGCTTTCTAAAAACATCTGCGTCAACACTTACCCAATCTATTAATAACTTATCTATGAATGTCTATTAAACTTATTATTTATTTAACACTAAGATATTTCTTGTTACATTTAGAGCAAAATTAATACGAATTTTAATTTTATAGAGTCAATAAAGACTTTACACACAAACTACTAATTTAAAGTAGAGATAATTTGAGAATAGAACAAATTCATATTTTAAAGCAACAAAAAATAATGCACTGAGATACTTCAATTTTTACTCAGTATAATTGATTGCTCGGACTTAAAAATTGTATTAATGTTTTTATTTTTATTTTCTCTATAAAGTCTTTAGCTCACTTGAATAATTGAAGATATAAAGTAAAGGAAAAAATAATTTTTTTAAAAATTACATAAGAGAAAAAAATGAACATTAAATAAATTGTGGTTTTGACTCATGATGCAATTTCCTAAATATGGTTTGTCTTTGGGCACATCAAAAGCATCATAGTAGAATAAATAAAAATTATAATTATTCAAATATAAAGAATTGGTTTGTATATATCCTATCCCAGAATTGTTTCAGATGCCCAGTTGGACAATCAAGAAATAAATTTATACTTTTGAAAATATAATAAAATTTTATATATAATGGACTGGAAGTCCGGCAGAGCATCCCTTTTTTTAAAAAAATATTTAAAGGATTCCTTGAGGTCATACTCTTGCAAAATTCTGAGCCTTGATCTCTCAGTATGACACTTAAAACTTTAAAAATATAAATTTTTTTGTGAAGGAATTTTCATTATTGAAATATCTAATTAACTGTTCTACTTTTTAGAGAATGAAAATTTTAAGTCCTAAAATGATAGCAAATAATTATTTTAATTATGATAACTGAAATGTTATAAAATATTAAATCAAAAATAAAAACGCAGCTAGGTATCATGCAAAATTTTCAATAGTTATCTCCTTATTTATAAATCATATGGTTCTAATTTTAAAGAAAAAGGTACAATTTTTTAGAGTAAATTATGAATGATAAACTTATAAATCAGAATTAATCTATAGAAATCTTCTAAAAATATGGGATACAGCAAATATTTAGATATTTACCAACACACATGAAAACATATGAATACTTTTTTGAGAATTAATTATGTGGATTAAAACTAATTACTCTTAGTTAAAGTATTATTACCTGCCAAATTTGACTGCTAAAATTAATTTAAAATATTTAATAAATAGATACAGAAGTAATCTAACTTTATTTTAAGAGGAAGTTTTAGTTATTTTTTTAGGATTGTGACTGATCACTATCTTTTTAGACAAACCTATTAACATAAGGTGGTATATAGTGTTCGTAAAAATATCAAATATATCAACTGTAATTTATATGTAAAACATTATTCAAACCTATAATTTATAAAATTAAATTTTTAAACTATATAAGTGTAATTAAATTATTTATTTAATTTTTGATTAACTAAAATTAAAATGAAGGAATAATCATAGATACCCGCTCATGAACACAATAAAATTCGTTCTACCAATTATAATATTCTATCTATCCTTTTCGGTCCTCGAATGGCAAGTATAAATAGAAAGTATAAAAAACATAGACATAAATTCAAGTCATAGTTAAACTTTAAAATTTTAAAAATCTAAAACAGAGTATTATATAGGATGAATATGAAAGGATAATCGAGGAATGAAAAATTAATTCAGAATGGAACTTTTAAATATTTAAAGCATTGGCAACTTTCTAGCTTAGACATGCTGACGAAACCCCAAAACCTAAGCATGGGGTTTTAACCTTGCCATGTTTAATTCGTTATGGCTAAGTTTTACTTACATTGTCTACTTACCTTCCGACATGTAGCGTCAACCTGCCTGATCACTAGTCTTCCTGCCGCTGGCGCCTCCAACGTTCACAAAAGGGTTCGATCCTCCTGATTTTGACCAATTTGCCCATTAGGGGGGTTTTTTAAAAAGGTAGGGGGGACTGGAATCAAGGGGGTACCTTGGCTACTTGGCGTGACACCCTTCAAAAGTTGGACATACCCTGCTCTAAATGGCAGGACCCTCTGTTTTTAAGGGGGGTACCCCTGATTTATGGTAGGCCCCTCTAAAATTTGGGAGGGAGCTCAAAAACATGACATGGAGGTGCAAGTTTTGTGGAGGTGCAGCGGTGATCCTGACAGCAACCACGACCGCCTGACCGCTAGAAAGTGATTTATAATAGTGTCTTAATATATTTAAAGCTTATATCATTAAAAACAGGAGAGAACTCGCATGCAGGATAGGAGGGTGTAGATATTTGTAGAGTTGCTGCCACTTTGTGTTCAAACAAATCCAAATCTGAGAGTGTGCATCCATTTCTTGATGGCCACCACCCAGAGTTTGCGGTAGTCCTGCTCCGACATGGCGGTCAGCACCTCGCCGACGCGCTTCACCAAATGTGCTCTAGAGGGCGTTAAATGTTGCAAGCTTACTTGGTTTCTATGCTGGTCATGCTCAGT
>JAJKFJ010023717.1:0-13623 GCA_027382625.1 Tetmemena sp. SeJ-2015 | reverse complement strand
CCTTAAGGTCAAAACATCGGAGAGCTTCGAAGCAATTTCGACTCGACAAGTATGTAAGGCATGCTAAAAGTGGGAGAGCGAAAAAGGAAAGCCGAAGGCTAAGAGACCCAGACTCACAAAGTGAGACTTCAATCAAATAGCTGAAACCCTAATTTGAAGAAAGAGATGAAAGACTAAGACGAAGTAAATCTCTCAGAAGACACTCAGCCAATCATGTATAATAATATCTGCAAATACTAATAAGTAATTTATAAGTCAGGAATGGTGTCTCTAACGATTATCTGTATTTCTAATTAAAGCAACATCAACTTCTTGTCTGTTTATTTGACTTTCTACGACCACCTCTAAACTATTAAATTCCTATCTATATAAGAATAACTCCTTATACTTTTCAAGTATAAATCAAATTTCCTAAATTAGATAACATTTATTAAGAGTCCTAAATTAGTATTGAAGTTTCTCAAATAGATTCTTGAAACTTTAATTGTGAAAGGAAGCTCATTTTAACCTTGAGTTAGCTGAAAATTAGAACTATTATATTCAGGATTGAAAGATAGGTTAAATTAAGAATGAGATAGTTTTCACGCTCTCACTTCTCTTTGATTGAAACAGCTGTTAAAAACCAAAACATTAACATTCTCAGTTATAGACTCAGTGACTTGAACAATAAATTATTTTATATTTTATAGATGCCTTATATATTAAAAATAGATCAAAATCATAAGAATCAATATTTATTTCAGCTATAATTATTCAATATATCTAAATAAGGAAATTAGACAAAATAAGTTGAAGAATATATTGAGAATATGCTTATTTTGAGAATTTTGTTCAAAGTGAGCGCATTTTTCTGACACTTTTAAATCTTCTTGAATTTTTATACATCATCTCAAACTTTTTCTCTCGGATTATCGTTTTGAATATATAGAAGTCTTCTTAAACTTATAAAACTTAATGTAAGCCTTTTATCAAAGGAATAACTGAGTTGACTGATAGAGAATATCTTCACTTGTGAATTTTAAATAAAAAGCCTGCAATATTTTTCAATCGATATTTCTAAGCAATAATCATTCATTTTCCCAGGTCTGAGTAAGACTTTCTATCAATAACTTTGTGGACGAAGAAATTTTAAAATACCAAACTTAGATTTTAATTTCGAAGTTAATTTGAATAATTTGTATCAAATTTAAACCTCCCAAATAATTTAGAATTTTTCAAATTCCAAGGCTCAGAGCATTACAGGTTAGAGATTGTATTTAAAATATATAATGGGCTTTCGTTTAACCTGGATCGTAATTACTTTTAGGTGATTAGGGGAAATAGAATCCATAAAGTGTGAGCGCCATTTTAAGGATGATTTCGATATTCAATAAAAAAATGAGCTAGGTGGAAAAATATTCAGAAGCAGTTCCTTTAAATTGAAGACAAAAGAAATGCTTGAAAATCAGGTAGAAAGTCACTCTCCTTATTTTAAAAGGTTAGAATTCTGGTTAAACAGATTATCTTATTATTTTAAATAATTTCCTCGTGCTTCATATATTCTAAATTATTAAATTCTAATAGATAGAAATTAAGATTCAAATTTTGTAGAATATTTGGCAAGACTGAATAATCTAATGTTACAATTTTAATGTATATTGAACAGTTTTAATTTTGTAACCTATTTTATTTAAAATAATATAAAATACACCAAGATGCTAAAATATTTCTATTTCTTTAGTAGAGTTTATAGCATCATATTTGAAATAGAAAAGATATGAAGAATTAAATTGCATATTTATTTTATAGCCTACCTATGGTATTTGCATTTTAAACTGTTGTCTCTAATCAGTAACTAGGATAATCTAAATTAGACTATAAAATAGACTAATTGATAGAGAAACTTAGTTTATAACTTTCCGAATCGAGGTCAGCCTTCAGCGGCTCTCATTCAGAGTTTTAGATAGAGATCAGCAACAAGACGGAACGAACTGGAGGATTTGGCTCTCAGCCTTTTTTACAGATGATCTCATGGTATCGAAGTATGAAGTCCATATTTTTGCCTTTAGAAACTATGATTCTGATTTTCAATGTTTTCTTTGGGTGGAATATCCCTACATTCACCTTTTCTTGGTCGGTATAGTTTCTTCCATTATATTTACAGGTGAATATGAGCACAAAATATATTATAATTTAACCAAACTTCATTAAATAATTTATATTAAAATAAACTCAAATTTTACCTTTGATAATTAAAAATTACTCGATAAATATACTTAGCTTGTAAAAAAGGCATATTTTTATAATTTAAAATTTAAAATGAATCAAGTGAGAGCAATTTTTTGTTGCAGAAGACAGCGCTTATTTCAATAGAATATAGCAAATACAAAACAGACAAAATATGTACTTTCTAAAGTTTTAAGACTAGAAATATATTCCTTTCTAGATGAGCATCCACTTATAAATTAAATTACATTGCTTAGTAAGATCGAACGCAAGTTAATTACTAAGTAGTCAATAATTTTTAAGAATATTTGCACTTCAAAAAAAATTGGAATCGCTCATAACTATTATAGAAGAGGAAAAAATTCTGCATGAACTAAAATATTTTTACAGAAACAATAAGTTACCATTAAAGATAAAGATTTTCAATTATATAGATTTCAAGAACGCAAATAAATTTTCAGATAAGATTGTTGACTTTCTGCTTTAACTACGTTATCAGGATAATATATTTACATCGATTAATTTTTGATATTAATGCGAAATCTTGTAGTTAGAAAAAATATTGAATTATAAAAATCTCTTTTTAAAATGCTTAACAGTACAATGAATTGTCATTGAGGGATCTCTATTTAAAGAGATTTTATAGAAATGTACTATGATAGATATTAGCAATTGCAAAATAGATTTTGAGTTAAAGCCTGATGAGTAAAATTAAATACCTTTAAAAATAAATGCAAAGCAGATAACTTTCAGAGATAATAAGTTTAGGAATTTTAAAAGTTGTAGTAAAATATGTGAAGCCTTGTCGAGGGTCTAAGATTTCTAAATTGAATTTTATTTAACTAAAGAAAGATAAGCTTATGAAGATATTAACATGATGAAAATTATTATATAAGTTATTAATAAATAGAATAGCCCAGAGTTCCCTAACTAGTTCAGTCCATTTTGACACGGTTTAATGAAAATTAATATGTTTCTAGCTTAGTAATTTGATCTAAGCAATATAAAATAGTTTTAATATCAGCTCATGAGGATTATGAAGTCACCTTTGTCTTACGAGCATCTCAACTCCTAAAGCATGATTGACCTATCCATAATTAAAGGATGATTTTATAGAATAAGAAGACCCTAAAATGAGATTTTTTATTAAAATCTTGAAAGATTATTTATAGCTTATTAATTTCGTCATTTGATAAACCATGAATAAGTCACCCCTGACAATTTTCTGCTTCACTTTTTACTTGAAATTGCTACATCATACAATTCATACAATGAAGTTTCTCAGATATAGTAATCAGACCCAGATAAATTTTTCACATATAACTGTCTCACCAAAAATTAGGGAATTTTTTTATACTATAGCTGAAAATTTAATGGAAATGAAATTAATTTATATATTAAATTATAATGGAATAAATCAGCTGCAGTTGAAAAGCGTCCAATTTGAATCTAATCGAATGGAATAATAAGAACTTTATATGCTTGCAGCTTTGTTAGAGCGCTCAGTCAAGAGTTAAAAGCCGCAAAATTTAATAGAAATAAGATATTTTATTTGCGTGCAACTTATTTCTCTACTGAGAGATGCTATGAAAATGATTGAAGAAAAACTCATTTTAATTTTCGATTAGTTATTAATCGAGCTGCGGATCAGGGGTGAATCTGTGATTTCAACTGACACGAAGTTACAACTCTTCATTTATTATTTAAACCAATCACCGATTTTAATTATATTTTTAATATATTAAAATCGACCATATTTATCAAATGGGAATCAGGTAATTTAAACCTTCTAGGAAGTTTCCAGATCTTACAGGCTTGCTTATGATTAAATATATGTGAGATAATGGAATTATTTGCTATAAATAATCTTTGTGACTTAAAAATACAATTTATACTTAATTTATTTTTAGACGATGAAAAATATATCTCACTTGATTGTACCAAGTTGATTCTTTGTTAATTATGAACTCCTAGAATTAATAGCGAATCTAGAGAATCTTAAAATCCTCTAGATATCATAATAATTTGACAATATTGGCAACTCAATCTTAAATAAATGCTAAGAAATTCTCTTAAAGAGAATATTAAACTAGAAATTTAAATTCTAGGACCCATGAAGTGCCACCAAAATCTCCTTGACCAGAAGTATAGAGATTCACAAGCCATTAGTCATTGCCCTTTCTCTTCGATTTTATCCTTTTAAAACCAATCTTAATCTTGGTTGTAACAGTTTAAAGGTATTAAAATTTAAAGAGAGGGATTTTTTAGATTATGGTGTCTCTGATTCCCTGAGAAGGCTTTGTAGAAGCGCAATATAATTAATTATAAATGAGGTTTGTTGTCTCCTATTGACCCTTCTAGCCTGCTTCTGTGCAGAGGATGGAATCTATTGCAAACCTCGCAACTCGAAGATGATTACCTGACTCATCGGGGTGATCTAATGTAACTGATAGGTTCTATCCTAAATTTTATATTATATTGAGAAAATACTTAGTAGCTTTGCCATGGCGTTCGGAGAGGTTGATTAAGGGCATTTTACTCATATAGTTCACAATGACGCCAATACTAAGTCGAGACGTCTATTTTGGGTATATCTATATGTATAATATTGCCTTCAGGGTTACTTAAATTTTCCTTAATAAACTTAACTTAAAGAGAAAGTCGAACAAACATATGTCATATTATTTTATTATTAAACTAGAAATTTAAAAGACTTTGACTTGGTAGAAAGTTGACTTAACAAAAGTGGTGAAGATAAGTCGGAAATTACTCTATGACTTTGCTTCCTGACAAATACCCCTTCAGACAGTATAATGAGGAGGAATTTAGATTGGTGTGAGTATAAAGTGCTATGAAACCATTTAATAAAGTATATTATCACTAGATTGATAAGAAAGGTTAGTTGACTTTCATTGACCCTCTGAGTTGACTATTGAAAGAATTCCAAAACTTATTACACAGTCTCGAAAATTATGGGCTATCGCTTAACTCTGTGAATGATTAAGGTAGCAGATCAATAATAAATTATAGGTTAAAGTGGCTTTTATATATCCATAGGGTTTCATAATCTTCTATCATAATGAATATATGTCAAATTTATAAATTAAAATTAAAATTTATCATCTCGAAAATTATATATTTTTTAATGAAATAATTGAAAGATTTCATAAGATCTTTCAAATTAGTCCAACTCAAGTGTAAATAATGATCATTTTCAAATATAAAAGATTAATGTTTGAAACTAAAGAGCATAATTTTATTGCATATTCTGATTAAGTAAAGGAAGGAGAAGTATAATTGAACAAAAAAGAATAAAAAGAGTTAAATAAAGCTATAGATTTTAAGTTAAAAACTTTGAAGCCATAATGGTCATATTAATAAGGGAAGGAAAAGTTATATTTGAGATTATCCTCTCCTGGAGATGAATTTTGTGTTCCTCAAATAAAAGTAAGAGTCTGTAGCCATTTATTAATTCCTAATTTATGAAAAATAAATTTAATTAATTCAGTAAAAACAAGCTCTAATTATAACGATTCTTTAAAAATTAATTTAAGTTTATTCAAACTAAGGTAAAACAAGCTATTTAATATACAAGAAACTTATAATTATTTTTATTTCATGTTATCATGAGAGTAGTAATAGTTTTTAGAGAGAAAATAAATCCTAAAAAGTCTAATTTATAAGGAGGTTAGAAAAATTCGATTTAAAAATATCAAATTAAAATTATAAACGCACATATATCGAAAATAAAGCAAATATTTACTATTTAATTGATTTTACTAACCTATTTCTTACTTATTTCTTTGAGTGTCAACTTTTGTGTTTTAATTTAAAAATATAAATAATAAATTTCCGAAAATACCTTTTTTTAATTTTTCTTTCAGATTTATTTATCTTAAATAAAAAAAGCTACTTAAATTTATTGTTATAAAATAATAGAAAATGAATTTTATTTTTGCAAATGTTATAATGAGCAATGATCTTTATTTTAGAGAGAATACATTTAATGAGGAAATTGAATAAAATATAATCCAAGGAATTATTGATAAAATCTTAATTTTTATTTTACTTTGTGGATATTAAAGAATAAATTGAATATTCAACAAATATATAAAATTATTAAATCTGATACTCGTAATTAAATTTAAAGAAATGGGCGGAAGGAGCAGTCGTGTTGGAATATAACAACCAAAGGAGATTAAAATTAACCAGTTTCCAATTGTGAGGCTCCCAACTGTTTTGAGAAGAGAAATCTATGAGTATTTAGATTATTAAGAACTCATAAATCTAGTAGCTTAAGTCAGCTCAGGAGAAAGATAGCTAATCATTAATAATTCTAACTTGCTTAAAAATACCTTGATACCTTTGAGATTAGAAAATTATACAAGAAGAATCAATTATAAAAAAGCTTTTATGGTTTTAGAAATAGAATAGGCTTCCTTTAAAGCTTCAATACTTTGATTACATCAAATTTCCACTTTTATCAAGTTTCAAATCGTTTAAACTATTAGATTAGCTTTTGAAAATTAGAGCAATGATAAAATAAGTACAGAATTATATTTTGATAACGAGACCTACGAATCCCAATTCATGCAAAAGATAGTGAGCTTTTCAAACTTAAATTTTATAATGGTAAATATTTAAGGAGTAGATTAAATTGAAGGAGGAGTCTTCTACTTTTTGCTAAATAAATCGTTAATTGTTGAGTATGATAGATGTAAATAAGTCTAAGCCAATTTCTTGAAAATGTCGAGGAAATTCCAAATTTTAGTTCTGTAAAGCTGACACTTAATAATTGCCAGTTTTAAAATATTAAATTCTTAAATCTGCCAAGGAGTTTGTATGAAGAAATTGAAAATCTAACTTTAGAGTTCGTATTACCAGAACAGAGATAACAGTATTTTCAAGTTCTTTCCTAAATGAAAAATGTCAAATATTTGATGATAAATGGTTTCATCTTGCTTTGCTTAGAGTATAAAAATTTATTTTAAAAAAATGAAATATCTGGACACCCTAGTTATCCATTCGATATCTAACGAGAATAAAGAATACTTAAAAATCATAAGAAGCTGCACTGAGATAGCATCTTTACGAAATAGTTCAGAAAAGAATTGCTCTTATTTCAATATTGAGATTTATGCTAGAAATGTTGAAATTGTAGAATTAAACGAGATCTTAGAGAGCTTTCTAGATTTGTTAGAAGAAATGTAAAAAAAAAATTCAAAAATGGAAATAAATTTTTACATGAAGGTAGATTACTTAAAATTGAGGAGATAGTAGCTTTTAATTTAGTAAAATGGGTAGCTTGAAGAAGAAACATCTTACTGTTGGATGGTTGATAATTTAAATAATTTCACTATCTCAATAGTGGATGGAGATTTGAGGAAATAGTTCCATAGCGTAAGTTTATTTGAATCTTGGGGGAATATTTATTGATTCCTCCTGCATTCATAATGGGAACCTAATCCCTAGAATCAGATTCAGAATTGATCCATTTAAAATTAACTACGAATGGTGATGATGATGATCATCATCATCATCATCATCATCATCATCATCATCATCATCATCATCATCATCATTATTAATTTAAACTCTTTTACTATATAGAAAATGAGAATTTTCACTTACAGAAAATTTTTTAAATAATTTCAAAAATATATGGTTAATGAAATCAATATAACAATAAATAAATAAATAAATAAATAAATAAATAAATATAAAGTTATATAACAATTCCTTTAAAGCTAATTTTCATAGTTAATTTTAAGCAATTTAAATTATCAAAAACGTCCATATTTATCTTTTATCTGATATAAACTTTAAATAAATTAAGAAAAGTTATCATTCTTTCATTTGCTTTAATATTTTTTAAATTAAAATATGAGTATAAGAGCACAAAATGATGTTTTAAGAAATTATTTAAAAAAGTAAAAATCTTCTAAACTTTAATAGTTTAAATTTATATATATATAGACAGATAATTTTTTCTCTTATATGTGTTTGATTTCTCATTAGCTCTCTTATTTATGATGTCTTAATTCAGACAAGTAAGACTTCTAATTAAAATATTTAAGGCTCTTAATTTTTAATTCAAACTTATTAACTCTAATAATTAAGATTCCTAAATATTATTTTATTTTTAATGTAAACCTTTTTGCTGATTTGATTAGAACTTAAATCTATATAGAATTATTATTTTAGTAGAGTTAATTATTTATTTTATGATCTTAATTCCTGTTTGCCTAATCTATATTATTTAAATTAAGAAGTTTAAGGTTAAAATTTAGCATGATTATAAGTATTAATAAAGAAATTAATTATGCACAACTTATTTTCACTTTCTTATCATCTAAAGGGTTTTAGGGGTTATGAATATGAAAAAGACGAATACTCTATAGACCTCTTTTTTTTAACAGGATAATTATTTTATTATTATTTATACTCTTACATTTTACATTTGTATTTTAATATGATAATTTTTATCAGCTTATCGAATTTTGGCTTGCCATTTAAATAATATCTATTATAAGTAAAATCAAATGAGCTCCAAATTAAATTTTAAAATAAATTAATTCAAGAATTTCCTTTTATATACTGTTAATTTTGTATATCTTATTCGTTAAAGAAAGTGTATTTTCCTGTAGCACTAGCACTATTTTATTTAAAATCCACTACAATATCCTCATTGTATATCAAATTAAAATTTAATTTTATCCGCTATTGAACTCGGCTCACTTCATTCTTGAGAATATTTTTGTCATTCTTTTTTCCAGATTTTAACTTCTGTGAACTTTTTCTATTCTACTTTTAGTTCAAGGGAGAAATTATTATGCTTTTATTATCTTAATTGGCGTGAATCAGCCCTCTTATTTTGGTAGTCAAGGTATTAGAAGTGGCTTAATTTGTTGTAATCAGAAAAATTTGGACTCAATAAAGGTAAGAAATAATTAATTAAGCCCGAGAGTGATGATCAAATAATCCCGTACATGAGTTGACATGAAAAGCGAAATTAATCAACTAATTAGATTCCTGAGATTCAAAAATCCAAATCCTCATGCAAAGACCTGAACCTACATGACGTACCGGGAGATCAATCAGGCTACTGGCATTAGCTAATCTACGATATTTGAGGTCTGCCGAGTTAATGGGAGCCGAGATGTGAAGTCTTGGAGAAAAAAAAGTCTATTCTGTCTCCATTCTCACATTTGAGCATCTCTGCTACTATTGAGTGATCAAACTATTGATTAGTAGAAGCACCTCTCATATGCTAAAATGTCCTAACTCTTTTATATGTAGTACCGTGATAGCAGGTATTAGCTAATTGAGAAAGGTGTATCTCAGCCATGGGATAACATACAACGTCATCCGCTTAGGCTACAGTATTCCTATGAGCCGGCTCTGCAAAATTCGCTAGACATAAGTTTATGCATACCAATACTTGATGCAGCACCTCGCGAAGGGACACTATCATGTACTTGGACGAGACCATATTCAAACTTACTAAGTTCGACTTATGTCATGGGCCAAGCGATACAGAAACCAAACCTTACTCAAAGAAGGGATCAAGGTGAAGACCCTAGCTGCAGTGGTGGTCATAAGCGCTGAGAGGGGACTAAAGCAGAGCACTATAAGATCAGGGAGAAAGCTATTTTGATTGAGGACATCCTAACTGCTTGAGAGAGAAAGAGAAAAGAAAAAGCTCCTCACAACTCCCTGGTAATATTTCTGGATTACCTGAGAGCTCATCGTTCCAAGAGAATAAGGGAATACTGAGAAGGGCTCGGTATCAAGCTCCTCTTCAACGCTCCCTATTCCTCACCTTACAACCCTATCGGGGAAGTCTTCTCGAGAGTGAAGAGAAGCTTGACTCTGATAAACTTTAAAACAACATTCAGCGTTGTCTCTGGCGCAATTGAAAACATAAGGCTGAGAGACAGCAAGAAGACAGTTCAACGAAAGATAGAGAAGATGAGAAAGCTCATCTTGAGTTAAATATTTAAAGAGTTTAAGTTGATAAAGTTTATTTATTAGCAAATGTTTTATTCAATTCAGCTGTCTCTTAACAGTAAGTGATCCCATGATAGACATGTCGAGATCTCCTAGGAAGCTTGACATATGATTGCTAGCTAGGCTAGTCTACTTTCCTCTATACTCCTGGTAGGAGAATCCCATTTCGAAACGCTTTCGTTTCTTCTGCTGCTATCTCCCTACTGCTTTCAATTTGAGATGCGAGAGCCATCTTCCCTTATTCTCTATTAAGTTCATTATATAGATAAGCGCATTCTAGAAAAGTAAGGAAGAGCCTCCAAGATCTTGAGCATATCCTAGCTTATCTCTATCGTGTCCAGCTTTTCCTCCTCAATCTGGCTGGATGTGCGTGCCTGTTGCTAAGATATGTCAAGCCAAAAAAGGTATTCGCCACGGAATGTAAAGAGCACTGAATAGAAAAATTTTTGCTCAGGTAAATTTCCAGTCTCAAGATAGTAGTTAAGATAACGCAAACCTCCTTGCAACCCCTTATCTCCTCAAACACAGCCTGTTCAAAGAGCTCGGGAAAGTTGGGAACATTAATGCCCACGAGATCAGCCGCTTTAAATTGTTCTTTCTGGCCAGAGAGGACATCTCTCGAGAACCTCAGGCAAATCTTCTTTTGTGACGTCAAGTTGTAGCCTTTTACAATTTAAAAAGCATCATAAGTCCTTACACGAGTACTTGATATTGCTGTACAGATCAGCCTTGGAGCTGAACTTTCTCTCGAGCTGATATGAGTGGATGAGCTGCGTCTGGTTCATGCTGTGCTGCTGCCTTCTGCTTGAGTTCATCTCGTCCCACTTTAAGGTCTCTCGATTTTTAATTATTAGTGTGAACCCATATAAGTTAATTAAATGCCTTGCATAAGTTGAGATTTCAACTTGTGTATTATGAATTTAAGTGGCTGCTAATCGATAGAGAGCTTAATTGATCACCCTAGACATAAGTTTATGTATGGGAATACTAAGAGTACTTTTGTGAGTTGGTAGATAACTGATAGCGAGATATCAGCCCTGGTCTGCCCGAGGTCAGCCCATGGTCAGCCCTGTTCAGCCCGAGGTCAGCCCTTGGTCAGCCCTGGTCAGCCCGAGGTCAGCCTTAGTCAGCCTGAGGTCACCTCAAGATTTTTGAAGTGATCTTAGAGTGCTCCACTCCCCGAGGCAGAGAGATCCTGCCTGCTTTGCTATTAATTGCTATACAGAAGTTTATGTCTGTGGAATTTAATATTTAATAAGCTTCATATTAAATATAAGTAAGAAACTTACCTCACATGCTTTAAAACAGCTATCTTACAGGCGAAAGCAAGAGTTGAGTCCATTGGTATCGTCCAATGAGGATGCTGAGCAGCTCTGCAGCGCCGCTGGAGATAAGAAAATTCCTCAAAAAAGAAGGAAGGGCGACAATTGCTTTGGAGAATGGCTAGAACTTTGGCATACAAGAAGAGTGATCTAAAGCAGTGCGTAGTAGCCCTCGAGTCCTTCAATCATGCTAATTCTGCACTAAAATATTCAAGCCGCAGAGCTCAAGAGGCATTTGCAAGTTCAATTCATAACTGAAGAGGCTGAATGGGTATTACAGGTGCTAAGTATGCAATAACCAAGAGTTTCAGCTTAATAATCTAAAAGTGCTCAGGCTGCATCTGACCATCCATTAGATAAAGTAGCTTTTTGATTCGGGCACAGTCCACTTGTAAGGTTATCTTCCATATCTCATAAACTATAGATATCCAACTAGCTATTGCCCCAAGAGAGAGTTCTTCTAATAGAGCAGAATATAATATCGGTGATGACTTATCAAGTGAGCCATCTGATCTCATATATGCTCAAGCTGAAGGCTTCAAAGTAAAGTAGCAAAATTATATCGCATGCGGAGAGAATCAACTACTTACAGCAAATAGTCAAGTCTCAGATTCTACCAACTAGAGGCTGTTGTAAGAAATAGAGAATCTCCAGATACCTTTCTCTTTCAAAGAGGAGATATCGCTTCTCCTATAACGGCTCCAGTGGAGAGGAAATTTAGAGTTTTCAAATCAGTAGGGGAGCTTTAGAAGCACTCCAGAAATCCAAATAGTGCTGGCAACATCCTTCAGTGAGAAGCCTTTCGAAATTCTGAACCTCTGGAGGGACTTCAAATTCTTGGATTACTTAGAAGATCGATGGGCGCGCTTCAGAGACGAGATAGAGTATGCTTAATTGTGTTCGTCAAACTTTATACTATAGTCGGAATTTTAATTAAAATCGGTGATTGGTTAAAATAATAAATGGAGAGTTGCAAAATGGTGACAGTTGAAATCACAGATTCACCCCCTGATCTGCAGCTTGTTCGATAGCTAATCAAAAATTAATATGAGTTTCATCTTTAATCATCTTCACAGCACCTCTCAATCAAGAGATATGACTCACGCATTCTTCGTCATCAACTTCATCTAAACTTGTGTCGCTTATAACTCTTGACTGAGCGCTCCCACAAAAAAGTTACAAGGATGAAAAGCTCTTAAAATTTTGTGATGAATCGAATGGTGTTATTATTATTTAAATCTGAGGCACTTAAACTGTCACTGATTTATTCCATTTTAATTTAATATCTAATTTAATTCTCTTTTTTATTAAATTCTCAGCTATAATTAGGATATCCTTCAACCTCACACTTGCTGCATTCCTGAAAATCAAGAGAAGCCAGGGTGACTCAGTTAATGTTTTGAAGGCTGTGGTTAGGAGTAACCAAGTTCTGCACAACGATAACATTACTCATCGCTTTTTCACGCCAAAGACTGTCCGGATACTCAAAATTTATACACCCGAGGTATTTCTCAGCTCGGTCTAATATGCATTCATATCTAATCATGTATCTTTTAACAGGTATCCCTCGGCAAGTGTGGATCCTCGACAAGAACCGAAAACTTGTTTTCTATTGTGACAAATTTCAAGATGTGTATTCAGTATTCTTGATCGTGGCTTCTTGTTTTATGAGCAAGCCATTGCATCGAGTGGCAGCAGGAATTAAGTTAAAATCATTGAATTAGGATTAGAGGGACTTTCTCAAAAGGCTAACTCATCCTTCCTGCTCAGTATTAAATTTACCACTTGATAAACAATCTTAATCAAGAATAATATCTTATATTTATTCTTTTATTAACTTTATTGAGTAAAAATTTTCATGAATGTTAGTTTAAAAGAATTTATAGAAAAAATTTTGCTCATCTAAGTGTCCTTATTGACATCCTTTCTGAAATCAAGAAGGGATTTATTTTTTGATTGTTAGAATCAAAACCCCAAAACCCCATAATATGATAAGAAAGTGAAAATAAGTTGTGTATAATTAATTTCTTTATTAATACTTATAATCATGCTAAATTTTAACCCTAAACAGGCAATCTAAAGTCTT
>JAJKFJ010023716.1:0-13638 GCA_027382625.1 Tetmemena sp. SeJ-2015 | reverse complement strand
AACTAAAGTTGGGATTAAAGGATAGGATGATTTAATAAGTGATTGATTTAATTATTGATTGATTAATGATTAGGAATTTAATTTGTTTCTGGAAAAATTTTAATATTCAATTCTAATATCGTAATATCAGGCTGTTTTAGCTCCAAATTCCTGATTGGTAGCTTGGTGTGAATTGCTCCCCACAATTGATTCGTACACTTGTACATTGGTACAACAGGAATGTAATTTTAAAAATGTGTTACGCCTTAATTGTACCAGTGTACCAAT
The DNA here is from genome assembly GCA_027382625.1 of Tetmemena sp. SeJ-2015. Classification (NCBI taxonomy): domain Eukaryota; phylum Ciliophora; class Spirotrichea; order Sporadotrichida; family Oxytrichidae; genus Tetmemena; species Tetmemena sp. SeJ-2015. Next base: position 13,371 of record JAJKFJ010023716.1, on the reverse strand, counting down.
GTACCAATCGCTGCAAATGTGTTTTTAAATTTATTAAAGCGTAATTAATTATTAAACTTAAACCATAAAATTTAATTTCTGCTTTCATTTAAATTCCGATTAGAATTAAATATCAAAAGTACCTGAAAATGGTTAGGAACACGCAATTACAAACTATTCTGAGCTAGATTTAACGTAGATTTCATTATTGACCTTACCCTTGATTGTTAGAATAGTACAAATTCGCACAAAGACCTATTAAAAATGCCGTTGAAATATCTCGCCCTGTCATTGTAAGAGAAATTAATCAGAATCAAAGACGATAAGAAAAATTAGCATAAGTTGGATAGAGAGAAAGTATAAAGGGTCACGTGTTTGAGAATTTGCAAGGCAAGAAAATAGATGAATGAGTTGGCTGTCAAAATGAAAACCTTGAAACCTCGCGATTCAGCACAACACTTGAAACTCAGATAAAGCAAAATGGCTAATAGAAACTGAAAAATACACTCAGATAACGAGATTCCTCAAAATAGGATCCAAGTCTCTAAATTCTTGACTATTTAAATTTTTTGAGTCAAGAAAAAATAAGTTTGAGGCAACCTTCAGAACTTAAATTTTGAATCTCAAAACAAGATTCAATCCTAATCCTAATAAAAGCACCAAAGAATTTTAAAGGTTGCTCTAAATGCGCATAAATAAGTAAGCAGTAATGAATTAAGTTCATCTGAGGAACTAGCAAAGCTAGATTTTTTATTAGTATAGAAGTCAAATGATTCTTATGAAGCAGAAGAGAGATTTGCATTAGGATAAATTAGTTTAAATCAAGTAATATAGGAGAATACTCAAAGCTTTGAGTCAAGCCAAATGTTGACAATGAAGAAGCTGATGAAGAAAGCATGTCTAATGAAGAATAAGTTACTGGAACTGTGGTTGCTGAATGCTATGTACAAGAAATAAGCTTGATAAATTGGTAAAAACAATCAACTAAAGTTAGGAAAATACTGGTCTGGTGATGCATCTTAATGTATAAGGAAAATTAAACGCTGGAGGAAAGTAATACTTTATTGGCTTAAAAAAATCTAAAGAACTCAAAGGGCTAAAATAATCAAGACTAATTCCAGCAGTTAAAAATGTAAATTCAGGAAAGAAAGGAAGATCAGCTCCAAAGAAATGAAGAAATAACTTAGGAGAATGAAATAATGTCTGTCTCAGATATTGGAAATTTCACAAATAGCAGCTTCAAGTCATGATAAATAATGGAGATTATGGGAATCAATTTAGATAAACTAAGGTTACTGGAAACAATATATATATATATATATATATATATATATTAGACATAATTCAAAGTATGATAAAAAATATTCTCACTATATTCCTCAATAAAAGATTAAGTAGCATTCTAAAATAAACTTTAGATAGTGCCAGAACTATAAAAGAAACTCGATTAATAAGACATCAATGCCGATGTAGCAAGAAATAGATAAAATTTTGATAGTGAGGAAGAGATCAAGGATTAAGATCCTTTCCAGGGAAATTCAAATTCAGGATCCACAGACTACTCCTGTAAATCTTGCACTTATAATTAAGAGTATCAAGCTTTTATAAAAGAGGAATTAAATAATTAACCTAGAGCCACAATTAAAAAAAACAGCACAATCACAGAAATAAGGATTCCCATGCATCTTCTTCTTTCATAGAATAAACAAAAATTAAAAGAGAGTGCATAGAATGACTTGACTCAAAATGTAATTCAAGAATGTGTTTTTTGTGCAACGAAAGTAGTGATTTATGCTTTAAGCTATCAAATAATTATATGATCAATATACTTCAACCTGATATAATTTATAATTCAATTACTATATAGATGGGCTCACTTTTGCAGGGTGATGTTTTGACAGGTGAATTCAATACCTCCATCATTCGTTAAATTATGGACCGCGATGAAAGAGAGAATGACCTAAGTAGCTTGGGAAAGAATTATGCAAAAAGTAGAGTTCAAATTGGAGATTTAGAAAGATATGAAGAATTAAAGCAGATTAGGGTAAGCACAAAAGAATAAAGAAGGATAAATAAGGAAGAGTCTAGTACACCAAATACAGAAATGAAACAAGCAACCATATTTATAGAATACGATGCTCCATATAATGTCTTCTTCAATTACGAGTTGGATCTAGATAAAAAAACTCAGGCACCCTCTTTAATCAGAGTCAAGATGTAAAGAGTATGAAGCTGAGGATGTCTAAGAAGATTAAGTTACTCTCGTCTCGCAGCCTTAGGTGTATAATAAAACAGCAACTGCAATTGAATGTCTCTAGTTGCCCCTCCAATGAATAATATTAACGTAATTCGGTTAAAAATTGATTAAATTAAAAAAAATTTCAAATGAAATTCTATTATCTTAATAATTTTTAGTTTCCGTTGACTTCCTTCCATACTTTTTTCTGACTGTGCAAATGTTCTATTCATCTAGAATTCACTGTTTATCTATATCATAAGTGAAATAAAGAAGTCTGTTTTGTTCATCTCCATACTTGTGGAAATTTTATAGCAGTACAAACTTTGAAACTATTTTTTAAAAAAAGTAACTAAAATTAGTCGATAATTTATTTTTCTTCAACCTGTATAGAGTAAGCATCAGAGGCCAAACCTTTGCACAAACTATCTAGAAAAGTGTACCAAACCTGAAAAAGACTCTTTCACTGTGAAATACAAAGATAGGAGAAAGTCATAATAAAAATTAATAGAGTTCAAATTTATATGTTTTTTTTTAATAAAATTCTTCTTCTTTTCAACTTCAACTTTAGAGTGTCCTTTATATTATATATTTCTTTGGAGCATCATCTATTTTCATTTGAATTAAAAAAATTTAAATATTTTTTAGAGAGTTTTCGATATAGCCTACTTTTCTGATTTTAGAATATTAAATATATTCCTAGGAATAAACTTTGATAGGTTCGATTACTCAATTAAACCGTATTTCATCTGAATAAACAAAAAAATTTAAACTTCTTAATAATACATAAAAAGCAGTAAAAATTATTTTTATGATATTTATTCAACCTTTTAAATTAATTTATTTGTATGACGCATCATATAATATTATGTCGATTATCTTTATCTTCTTATTAAATTAATAAAATGATTAATTCTATAATGTAAAATATTATTAAACATCTATTGCTCCAAAGTCTCCAAATGAGGGAGCTTACAAATATTATATTCTCAATTAAGTAAATTTTAAAAGGAGCTGATTAATAAATAAAAGATGTATAGTCCCTTTAGAGTCTATAGGTTGCCACTTCTGAGGAAAAAAAATATTTCTGTATTAGTCCCGAAGTTAACTAAAAATTTTAATTATGTTTACAATAAAAAATAAATGGACCTATAAATTTTTCAAATTATTTTTTAAATATTTTTGAAAGTTGACTCTATGGATTTGCTCAAAAGATTTAAATATTAAGATGTATAGTTTTAGAATGTAAATTAGCTCGTTGCGTAATAGTCATTCCAATAAAAAATATATTCTCCTGAGAGCCTTTTGAAAATAATATTGGAAATCCAATTTTCTTTTTAAATAATAAATTCATAAAAGCTTTAAAAAACCCTATTAATCTCTTTTCGTTTTTCAGTTATAATAAGCATTAAAATGAAAATATAATTCATAAGTAGCTAAAAAAATTATCATTAAATTTTATAATGTTTTACCTATAACTTAAGGTTTTAATTTATATAGATCAAAGAACCAAATATGAATTATAATATTGCTAAAGTTACGATAAAAAAAAATTATCGCCTCTTCACTCTATAGGGGAAAGTAAAACTTATATCTTTTGTTATTGATTAACAAAATATAATACAATCACAAGAAATATTTAATTTAACGGCTAATATGAAAACTATTTTTTATAAAATAACAAAGCAAGACTATCTATTAAAAGCAATAATTAGTCTAATAAATTTAAAATAAGTTCTTTTCAAGTATCTGCAAATTTTAAAATCTTCATAAATATTTACCATTTAAATTAAATTATTTTAACTTCTTAAGTTAAATCTAGAATCAGAGACGTGGTACCAAAGTCGGCTTTGTTTGGGTAGTGAGATTAGAAAGCTATAAATCAATACCTCTGTAACATTGCTTTTACTCGCTAGTTTAATCTTCCGCTGGTAAGTGGTATAATTAACAGAGGGGTGCATGGATTGTGGCGAGCCCTGCAAGTTTGCTCCCTAATTCCACTTAATTCCTAATATTAAATTAAAATTGCAGTAGGATGTTTAAAAGCTATTCTACTGCATTTCTTTCCGAAAAATGATTTTGCGTTTTACTGTAGTCAAATTTAATATTTTTTATATAATTAAAAATAATAATTAGATTTTCAAAGGGTAAAAAATGTTAAAAGATACATTTTTAATTTGATATTTAAACTTTTATTCCTATATATTTGCAACTGCGTATCCAATAGAATTTGTGGCTCCCAAAAAAATAAGATTATTCCATTGCTGAGTTAGCACCCATGAATAAAATAAAATAAAATCCAACATCTGCGCTAAAAGTTACCGTTGTTCAATAGAAATAATAATTTCTAAACCTTTATTATATTTTTAATTTGATTTTTGTGGGAGTTATTTTCATAAGCAAAGATAATCTTCCGCTATCTTTGTACTATTAAAAAGTTGCTATTATGGAGCCATTTGAGTCGTAGTATATATTGTTTTGGTATATCCAAATTTTAAAGTAAAACATAAAATAAATACATTTTTATCCCATACATAGTAGGACGTCTTAAACTCTTGGGTTGGGGGAGAGAAGAAGACGTAATTTAACCAACCCCCCCTATTTTATGGTAAAAAAAGTTTAATAATCGTTCAAATAAGCAAAAAATGTCAAAAAATGACCAAAAAATTTAGAGATTGCTTTAGAAATTTCCTTGATGCTCAAATTCTATGATTTCAAATTTCTCTGAAAGTATCTAAAACCTACTATAAGTCTAAAATACCAAGAACTTAGCATTTACATGATGTAGCTTTAATATTTTCCATAAAACTAAAACTGGCACTTTATTTTTCTAAACTTTGCTTTTAGTTGTCTTCTTTTCAATATTATCAGCATCTCTCCTCAACTATATTTTTTACGAAGAGATCCTGCAAGTGAAGTACAAAATTAAGATAATATGATCTTTAGCAGTGCTTGATCTCTATCTTTGAATTTAGCTCAAATACAAGGGCTCTGCAATATTTTTGTAAAGGGGATTTCATAATTCTAATTATTATAGTTGGTCTATTTAAGTATTAAAGGGGCAAATTATTTTCACAAATTAATTAATCAGCGTGCTAGGCAGTCGAATGCGATAGTAAATAGCGCATCAGGAAACTGGCCGTGATCCTCCAAGATCGTGATCATTTCGATGATTTTTGGGCCCAGCATGTCACATTCCAAATCAAGACCACATACCCTACCTGATTTGATTGTGCAGTCTCGATACGATGAACAACCGAATAGAGATTGTCGATTGAAACTTAGAACCAGGACTACTCTTATGACAAATCAGCAGTAACTGATCATCTTGATACGCTACGGTACGCAGACCAGTTACCAAAATATACAGTTCAGCTACACTCAAATCGAGAAAATAGCTGGTATAATTGTGAGCACGGTTGCAATGATCGTCAGGAGATGGCTGTCTCAACGACTTCATATACGAATCTAGTAGACCCAACTGCTGAGGCCAGCATAAGATCTCCAGTTATATCAAGGCGTGCATCACCACGGCCAAACACCAATAGGAGGAGGCCCACGTGCATTGATTGCTACTACTACTAACTGCGTCGGGGAACCCAGAGTCTGCCAAGCGACACTGGCAGCTACTCATACATAAGCAAGAACGAGAGGCAGGAGGTGTTTACCATGATCAATGCGAGAATGATGTTAGCAGGCGCGAGATTATTTACATCAACGAGTCCTCGTTCAACAAGTAGCAGACCATAAGGAAGGCCTGGCTCATGCGCTCCATGACTCTCACCACACCAAACAGTAGAAGCAGCTTAGCCACCATCATTTAATTAATCAGCTGTAAGCATGGCCCATTCCTCGCCCTCTTGGGCAGCAACTACCTCGGGCACTTCCCATCATTCATGCATGGCCTCCTCCAGGATGGCTCCCAACAATATAATCATCTTCATGGACACCCTTAGAAGACTCAAGAACTCAAAGGTCAGGGTTATTTTAGACAATTGGGAGATATTAAAGTACCTACCTCCATTTATCTGCGCCCTCAATCCTATTATGCGACTCTAGGCAGTGCTGAAGTAGGAATGGATCAGCCGCATGGTCCTACGCAGAAGCTAGCCAGCAGATCTCGCCCTCGAGCTGCGCCAATTATTGGTGGATTATAAAAATCTTAAGATAATGAAAATGGCTAAATCACACATTAAATCATTCATCCACTGCTTGCGCGGCCACCTCGCCTGAGTTTCTTCTTTAGTGGAGACTTGCTGTTCTCGCTAATGCGCTCATTGACCTCCGAACACCGCCCTGGAGAACTGTTTGCCACCCTGACTGCTGCTACTTGCCATTCATTCGATCTTCCATCGATCTCTACTCATTCTCCATCAATAAATCGAGCTTGGTCCTTGAGGCGGAGGAGCTTCTTAGACTGCTTGCTCATGTGAAGGAAGGAGAGCCGCTGAGACTTTGCCTTTGATATGGGCAGTCCTTCAAGGAAACTCCATTACAGATCTACCATCTTATGGCTCGGCCTAGTTGCAGCCTTGCGAGGAGGCTCATACCTTTTCTTAAAGATCTCGTCCGCTTGTACATGGAGAGCATAGCTAACATCCACACTCTATCTGACATATGCCACTCATCTATGCCGAGACTTACCTTGTCCTTTAGTCAACCTCCTAGAACTCTGGAAATAGTAAATCAAGAGTGGGTGGACTAGGGCAAGGCAGCAGTTCTACTTAATCGTACTTTGCACACCAGACCCTGCCTCTGATGAAGTTGAGCAAGTACTCCTACGGCACTCCCTTGCACTTGATCTTCAGCATGAAGCAGCCATTCCTCTGTGTGTCCTCATGAAGCTCCTGCTTACTCTTGATGAATGAACTCACTTCTTCCAGAGAGGTCTTGTTGCTCGTGGAATCCATATTTTACGAACTATTAAAGTAATTATACATACAGTAAATGATAAGTAGTGTTTGCGCGCTAATTCAAACTGAACTGAACGTAGTGGCGAAGAGTTTGAGGATCAATCAAATAATTGATGTGCATATCTTTAAATTTAGAGTGCAATGAGGAACAGCTGCAACTCCTAACTTTCTCATCTGCAACTTTTAAATACGAGAGTATAGAGGGCTCTAATAATCTCAACATTTTTTCGATGAAGATGATGTTGTGGCTATTACTTCTGATAAGGGTGACTACATACAAACCTTGGAGTCAAAAAGGAAGTGAGATAGGATGGATCATGTAGTTACTTTTTAGTAATTTCGCGTTTGACTCGCATGATTATAAGTACTCGCATGATTATAAGTATTAATAAAGAAATTGATTTTACAAAACTTTTTCTCATTTTCTTATATTATAATTAAATTTTGAATGACATAGCAAAGATGTGGAAGGAGGAGATCGAGTGGCATGCTACTGAATCTCTGAAGATATCAAGGACTCAATCATTTCAACCTGCTAGACAAGCAACATATCTATTATGCTGAGAGCACTATGAGGTCGTCCTCAATTTCTCTAGGTGAGAGTGCAATGCCATGGTGTGCTTTGATGATATCGACGATGTCTGGGACATTTCCAAACTTTGAAATAAGGGCGTTTAAAGAGCATGGGTATTGGATAAAGAGTTAATTATGAAAATTGCCATAAAGGAGAAGTTATTAGCTGTATGACTAATTAATAAACTTCTGGCATGATTCCAATATTGTAGGAGTGCTACGGATAAAGCGTTAAATAGGCTCTGAGAAAAGGAAAAGGTCACCTCTGATCCCTCGCGAGTTGATAGGTCTGCGAATTCTACTACTACTACTAAGTACTTATTTTATGCCAATAAAGTTGGATTTTAATTTTTATTAGACAATCTATTTCGAATTAACTGACTCTATAAATGTATAAATGTGATTCACTTCTTAATGAAGCGAAGAGCTCTCTAGAAAATCAAATAAGTAATGCATATTAGTCTTATATTTTACTTTCCAATAAATCTTAAATAATAAAATTTGAGTATCATGTATATATTAAAAGCAAAAATCTATTTATTTTTGGTATTTACTGACTATTTTTTTTCCTTTTCGATATTTATTCTTAAATACCATAAAATTGGGACGTTAACTTCTGTCTCCCCCCCAGACTCTCTTTTTATAAATTAAAATTTAACAAGCTGTATTTATTCGAATTAATTTAAATTTGGCAATAAAAAATCAATTTTATTTTAAAATATTAATTTGGATAAAGAAATAAATAGAGATTTTTTAATATAGCTATTTCGATTTAAAAATCTTTGAAAGTGTTTATAGCTTGCCCTTACATATTAAATATGATCATCCATGTAGTGTCATTTTCTATTATTTTTTAAAAAAATAATTAAAATTTTGATATTATAGCTGAATTTATTTTTTATTTTTAGAGCCTAATCATATTAGTTCAAGAATGAAATTTATAATAAGAGTGGAATATTAAATTAAAAAGTTAAAATCTAGGACCCGTGACGTGGTACCAAGACGGCTTGGCTAGGGGCTGGGAAATTAGCCAGCCATTACTCTATATCTCGCATTTATTCCTCTTGAGGCGATCTAATTTACCCTCGGCAAGTGTTGTGAATATATAATAGAAAAGTACGTTGATTGTGGTGAGCCCCAAAGCCGTGAGACAATAGTAGTAGTTCCCAAGTCTTAACTTAATTGCCCTATATTAGTACTCCCTATCTTCGAATTGAGGGCCCAAAAGAAGGAATATTTGTGATTAAATCATTATGAGTGAGCGAGCCAGATGTAAGACTATCGTAGTGCCTGGTGCCTCTTGAGAGGAAGAAAGTTATGGTATGACCACTTGCCATTTACACATCACGTTACTGAAGGTGACATCTAACATCGTGGAATTCTCAAGCGTGACCAGGAGGCCTTAGTCATTTTGTTTCTGCCTCTCAGTCTCACAAACGCAACTGTGGTTTTTTGGGCTTAAGGTTGTTCAGTCAAATGGAAAGACTCAGATTAAGTTCTAGCGGGGGAGTCGGTATGCTCGAGTCAATTTTTCACCCATGATAAAGAGATATAAGATAGTGGAGAAGGCGGTCTTAACAGTGACATCATGGGTTGATACGTATAAACAATTAGTGATTATGCAAGTTACGCATGTGCTTTATTTGAGGACTGGGAATTTCTTAATTCCTCTTTTTAAAAAAATAAATATAATAAGAGTGACAATAAATTGTTATTTGAACTAATTTGATTAAAATATAATCAATAAATATATATGAAGATCACAAATAATCAACATTTAAAAGGTTAATCTATAACAGCCACCATTTTAGTTGAGGCTGCATTAGTGGATGATTTCTGAAATTTAATAGTTCTTATTGTATAAGATCGAAAAATATATTGAGAGTTAAAATTTATAAAGAATTACAAAATTGTTTAAATTAAATCAATTTTGAAACGTTAAAAAATATAAAAAGTTTTAAATTAATTATAAGCATTAGAGGATCCTGCACCATGATATTTGACCCACATAACTTAACCGTACTAATAAATTAAAATCATTCAGCTGGTAGACAATTGCATTTGAGAACAAAGAGGAGGCTCATTATGCTACAGAATTTAATAAAAAATCATCATTTTTAAGAATTAGAATTAATAATTTAGAAAAATAAATTCGGTACAAAGGAAAGATCTTGCCGGCTACCATGAGAGCTATTCTCTCTGAAAATTCACTGAAGTTACTTTAATTAAATACTCGTTCTTTTAAGTAATTTAGTAATCTCTTTACAAATAACCCCTAATTCATAAATTTATCTAAAATTAACAACATTAAAAAGAAAATAAGGAATATATTTCTCTTTTGAAAGATTAATCGTATTCTTAAATGTCTTATTTTTTATTATCATGCCTCAATGTATTATTTAGGTTTCTACTTGCATATGCAGATTTGCCCTTTTTTAACAACTTGAAATGCCCGCTAATTAAAGCTGCTCAACAATAAAAAGGAAATAGCTCAAATTATTCGCATAAATGTATAAATTATTTATAAAATACTGTCTCTCAGAGTCTATTCTGTGTATTTTTTTTAAAGAATCAAACTCTCTAAAATAAAAATTTATCTCTTATATTTTTATTTTAGCTCCTTTGGACATCATCGCTATGTTTCACAGTAATAAAAATAATTAATATAGGATGTAATTTTTTGATTAAGTAAATAAGATTTTTACACGAAATACATAAAAAAAAAAATATAAGAAGGAGATATTAACTTATTAAATATTTGTAAATTATTTGAGAATAGAAAAAGTTGCTTGTTTATTTATTTTAGAGGAGGAAGACTGTTTTATTTAAAGTGAATTATTAAGTTTGATATTGTAGAAAGCTGGCTGCTGCAAATATAAACCTTAAGAATAATACGAGAAATTATAACTATGATATTTAAGAAATCGATTAAGCTTTATAACTTAAGTTTCAGAAGTTTGCTCATTAATCTTTCCTTTTTTGAAATTCAATTTGGGAATTGGGGATGATTGTTTCATAACAAATAGAGTTGCTTACATGTTTTTATAGTTAGAGTGGCAACTTTTACGAAATCCTTTGAAATGAATTCGCAAGCTAACCTGAATTTAGAGTGGCTGTTCCATTGAAGTGAATAATTTTCTCTTTTTAATTAATTCTAATAACTATTAAATACGATTCTCCAATAAATTATGAACTATATTTCCTACTGCATCGACATCGAAAACCTTGATACTTATTTTAATTTTTTAATTAGTGAGCCGATAGAATCTCCCAAGCCTCTCGGATATGAATACTACAATTAAAAAAATGATTATTTACAAAATAAATTACGACCCAACTAATTTACTCTCTGGATTATAACTGTAATTCAGTGTAGAATCATTAAAGAATCTTTTAAATGTTATTTTAACTCTCTATTTAAAATTATTATAAAGTTGTTTTATTTCCATTTATATTTATTCTTATCTATTCATCGAGATAAGTTGAGATCATTATATAAAGTATATTTATTATTAAAAAAATGATTTGGGTATTTGCCAGAAACCATTATAGAGAAGATAAGTCCTATAAGCTTATAAAGTTTTTTTAATTAAAAAGATTTCTTAAATTATAAATTTGAATACTGGCATCTTTGGAGAGCTAATGAAAGTCAAGTCAAGGATATAATAGTCAAAATGAATCTATAAAATTAAAGAATTATAAAAAAGTACAAAATGGAAACAGCTAGATATGCTTAGAGAATGGATTATTTCATAGTTATTGGTTATAGATTTAATTAAGAATTTATTATTAATATTGTTGTATATAAATCTAATTTAGTAAATAAAAATTTCAAATCAATGAATGTCAAGGCATCTTAAATTAATTAAACAACAATACACTTTAAGTTAAAATTAGCGAGAATAATTTTGAAAGAGTAATATTTAAATCCAACAAATAAAAATGAAAATAATAAAAAAATTTTATTACCAATTAAGTTTCAATAAATCTCCGAGCATATTTACGGAAAGTATTTATTGATTAATCTTGAATTAATTTTTTTAATACGACTCTAATTAAACTTATGTAATATTCGAGATTTTCAGCTCCTGATTTTTAATATGAAACGATATTTATAATATTAGATAACCATAATTATAGGATATGCCATCCCTTTAGACTTATTTGTATTATAATTAAAAATATTTTATATTTTTATCGCAGAAGAAATTACTTATAAATAAAAATAATTTGAAAAAGCATGCTTTTAAATCGCATATCTTATTTAATAATGGAACTATATTCTGTATGCTAAAATATATTTACTCTTGAAAAGGATGATTTTTTAAATGTGATTTATGTTAAATAAAAGATTAGCTAAATACTTTGCCTATTTATATTATGACTATAATTAGAAGATTGTGAGATAACATATTACGCTTTAAATATAGTTTTGTTTAATAATTTAAATGTCTACGTCTACAACTTCATCAACAACAACAACATCTAAAACTACCTCAGCAAATACCAGCTCCATTTTTTAAAATTTGAAAGTTGGCGCTTTCAAGGCAAGCGCTCAGGATGTTATACATCAGTCCGATCAAAAGAAACTCATCTTCACAAGCAAGCTCAAAGGTTACAAAAGTACGCTTAGATTTGCGTACTTTTGATCAAAATACAGATCAAGATCTTTAACAAAGCAAGCAGAACCCTAGCCAATACAAATCCACAAGGAGTCGTCTCTTACCCTAAGACAACTCCTAAAAGTGAAGACATCCTATAATTGCACTATTAAAGAGTTTGTATTTAAGATAAAAGTAAAGAGCTCTATTTAATAAGCTAATTATTAAATAAGTAGAGCAGCATTAACGAAAAGTAGCGGACTATGATCATAAGGATATTTTCTTTTTAAAAAAACTAAAAATCTAACTTAATATGCAAGAAATTATTGATTTAAAGATATTTATTCTCTTTTAATTTTCTTAACTATTTGTGTGTTGAAATTTTAAAATTAAATAAATTAGTTTTTTATTAGTAAAAAGATTTTTAAATTTGGAGTGATCTATATTGTTTGAATGACGTATTTGATAATTAGAATTTAATAAATAAGATGAAAAGTAAAATCCTCATTTAAAAAATACTCAACTTCTAAATATTTAATTCTAATATTTTCTGTTAGTGAATTAGTATATGCCATTTTAGAAAAACTATTTAAAATAAAACATCCAATGTTTTTGAAAATCAAATGGGCAATGGTAACATAATAAATTTAATTTCTTTATTAATACTTATAACAATGCGAGTCAAACGCGAAATTACTCAAAAACAACTACGCATCCTATCTCAGTTTCATTTTGACTCTAAAGTATGGATGTAGTCACCCTTATCAGTAGTAATAGCCAGTTCTCAACATCAACTTCATCGCAAAAATGTTGAGAGTGCCGCACTATACTCTCGCATTTGAAAGTTGTTGATGAAAAAGTTACAGCTGTTCCTCATCGCACTTCTAAGTTTCGTGCACATCAATTATTTAATTGATCCTCAATCTATTCGCCAGTAAGCGTACTTCAGTTTGGAGTAGAAGATCTTCCATAGATAGTTTCCTTATCTCAAGATCTCTCCGTAGACTGTAGCAAACATCTATCGTTGAAATGGCATAACGTACAAAACTGTGAATCGAGTGAAGCGCGT